>FJOG01000010.1:1277422-1301254 GCA_900073065.1 Phialocephala subalpina
TCTTCGATTGATATGGAAGGCGGATGCAATTCCAGAGGCAATCCGGGTTGATATCAGGTACTCCTTGACTGAGAAATGAGCCAGTCTTATCAGTTTCATAGACTTGAGGATGGAGTAATTCTCGCGGTGGCGCTCTGATGTTTCGGCCTGCTCTCCATCGTTATCTCCATCGGTATTCTCTCCTTGGGCGCAGATGCTACAAGGACATTGTGAACTGTCATATTCCTCCGAATCACCTTCTTCTTGATCCGAATCTTCTTCATCGGTGTAGTTTTCCCGGACGTCCCCATCATTAACGTGATACATCCAGGCGACTTCATGTCCGGTATCCTCCTCTTCTTCCAAATCTTCAGAGTCGGTACTATCGTACCGAGTCCCTCCTCCTTCTTCCTCGCAGTCAGATTCATCTCCATCTCCGTCTCCATAAATGACAACTAAGCCAGAGAGAACGCGAAGTATGTCACTTGGGTCCACAAGCCGATTTTCAATATCGAAAGGCACGTCGGCGTCTGGATTAATAGCAACAGCTTCTGCTAGTTCCTTGATTGTCAGAGGACGGGCCGAGAATGCCAACCAACTGAGTGCTGTGAAGGCTAATTCATGATACTTTTTGTCAATACCAAAGAGAAATCTAGCGTATGTTTCGTCAAGCGATTCGGGTAAGCTTTTCAAGGTTTCCCGTATGGCTTTGATGGTGAAGCACTTTTGTAGACTATCTATCTGGCAGAAGGTCCATCGAAACCTACAGGAAGTTAGAGCGCAAGGGCTAAAAAGACACGGTGGATAATCATACATGCCATGCGCTTTATTTGTCAACGTTGTCAAGATTTCTTCCTTGACCTGAGGAGGCCATCGACTCAATCTTTCGTTCCCTTCTAATTGTATTTCGACGTATCGGTGGATATCTTCATCCACCTGCTTGTTCTGAATAGGAACTGTCACGGCATTGTGAAAAAGAGGTATGGAGTCCTCTATGTCTGAGACTGGTCGACTTGTGATTAGGATATGTAAATTTGGGAGATCCCAGGCCGAGATCTCTCCTAAGGTGGCACAAAGTTGGCGCCGCTCAGCACTTTGGTTTGGACACTCGTCAAGAGCATCAATTATGATGTAATTATTGCCTGGGAGCTCAAGAGTTGACCGAAGTGCTGACGTCAAGATATCCAGTGATGGTTCCCCTAATTGATAAGTATTGTATAACATCTGCAAGGTAGCAGGGAATTCGGGCTTCCGAGATGCAAACTGCGCAATCACAGAACGCATAAAGTTGATCGTCGTCTGCTTAGCGGTGTCGTTGAAAGAGAAGTAGAAGTAAGCAAGAGCAGAATTAGGTTCGCTAGTGCAGAAAGAAATCATCTCTCTGATTATTGTAGAGCTTATAGGCTTCGATCAGTAAGAGCGACATGGGAAACTGGAACAGACTCACTACAAAACAGTCTTGCCACAGCCTGGAATCTTATTGAGCCAAAGAAAAGAACTAGGAGCATCCCTCCAGTGCAAATAAATTTGCCCGTGAATAAACCAGGATCCTGTGTGTTGCTGTCTCTTTGCACATGCGGCGTTGTGATCTGTGCTAGGATCCGTATTGGCCAGCCACTTCAGAATATCTTTCTCTATACTCTCTACAAGACATGAGCGTTAATCATCGAATTGAAATATGAGAATTTCAACTAACCTCTGGCTGTCGCTGAGGCATTATTTCTCCAACTTTCTAATCCACTCCGGACCTCTTGATGTCTTTCGCTGATCTGGTTATCCCTTCGCTTGGTTTCTCTATCATGGGCCACGAGATTCTGGTCAATATTCCGAATGTCGTTGGTCATCGTGCGTTGAAAACTTTCCACCTGTTTGTGATGCCGACTAGCCTTCTCATCATGCTCTAGCAGTCGTTTTCCATTACTGTTTAAGACTGTCTGGACTGCTTGAATGTGTTCTGCAGCATTCCGTGCATAGTTTTCGACTGCCCCCAAGATGATTCTAAAAGTAATATTAACACAAGTGAACAAAATAAGACACTTTAAGTTTGAATCCGCCTAAAAATGGCCCCACTGCCTAAACTCGAACCAAAAGGATAGAAGACATCTTGTGGCCTCTATCTCAGGTTTTATCCAAACACTCTTCAATCATATCATGATGTAGATGCATTCGAATAGAAAGAATGTCGTAATTTATAAAGCAAAATTCAACTTACTGTTGATCGGCATGCAATGCTAGTTCAAAGAGCTCTTTCGCATCCTCTAGCCTGCGCAGACGTAGCTTCAGATTTCTATCCCAGCAAGTTCCTATAATGTGTTGACCCATGAACCCGACAGTACGGAGCCTTTCTTCCAAGAAATCCAAACAATCCTTCGAGTCTTGTAATGGAGCTGCGAGGTGTTGCAGCATTGACAACCGTGTTGCATCTTGTTCGTTGAATTCTAGACATAACCTCAAGCCCTCGTACGCACCACGAAAAACGCTTACGACCTTTAGTATCCGATTCAGCTCTGGCTTGTTGTAATCTGAGGGACTGAGCTTTTTCAGCATTGATCCTGTTAGTTGAATACAAGCGATGATACTTGCAGTAACGCCGAGGATGCTAAAAGGATCCATAATTCCGTGAGGATAACGGACTTGTAAATAGTCCAGAAGAAAAGTAGCGGAGCAGCGAGAAAGCCTGCAAAGTATATACCTCGAGGCTCCGCTTCAGGTTCCGCTTCAGGCTCCGTTTCAGGTTCCGTTTCAGGAGGGGTGGCGCACAGGATTTGGTGACTCACGTTCAACTCGGTGAAGCGAAAATGGGGTTCCTATACGCTCCAATAGCGCAAGGCGCTTGCACCAAACCGAATTGGAATAGCATACCTATCACCTATGAGAAGGCTGCATGTACCCTTAGAGTGGCTGCAGGTAAGCTACTGAAAGCCCAATAGGGGCTTTGGAAACCAAAGTCCTAAACTTTACTTGAATTTATTGAAATTACTACAAGTTCGAATGGTTTCGGAGCGACTTGCATAATAGAAAAGAATTCGAATTCATTTAATCTTTAATCGTTTGCTTTAATATTCTAATCAATTTAGAATGTCAACTTTTGCTTTAATGGCTCTTCCTTAGCAAAATACCCTGAGCGCACAGACTTACGCCCTCAACCCACGTGCTAGTTACTGGTGGCTTCAGGCTGTAGAGATCATGATCAGGCAACAATGGTAGAACTTTGGGGCATTTGGTCGGATCAAGTGTGATTGGCGAAGAAGGGGAGAAGCCGAACCACGTGACCATTTCATAAATCCTGCTCAGGTGAGTTGCTCAGGTTCCTCAGGCGAGTTGACTGAGGCGAGTGTGAGGGTTATTAGCGCCTGAGTAAGAGCGGCAAGCTTACCAACCCCGTGCGACGCACAAAATTGTTTCATGATACCTAGAAATATGCGTGTTGATTTGTCTGAGTTGTCCTGTCCAACGTCTGGTCGCCCGATCAGATCTTCTCAGAGGTGGACTCGTGGTGGTGAAGCATGAGTCATGGCACACTAGGTAGAATGCAGCTGCGGAATGGTTTGACGCCTTCTAGGGGGGGGGGGAATTAATGTTTCATGATTTTACTGCGGAGGCACTGGTCCGCCGAGACAAGATGTCCTTTCTTACCATCCTGGGGAAGCGCGGACCTTTCAAGGGGGCTCGAAGGGGGAAGAACAAGTTAGGATCGAGGGTATCGATGACATCCAACCAAAGGGGTGCGACGCGGAAGTGAGAATCGCGGTCGACTGTGCAAGTACCCGCCGGCTTAAAACCCCTTGTTCGTGCCACCTCCTTACCAAAGAGAGCGAGTTGGTTGATAGTATCAGAATATTTTATTATAAATAATTTCTCAGGCTTTTTAGCCTCCTCAATCGTTCTTGACGGGTTGGGAGATTGAGGACGCGGTGCCGCCTTCCCCAGCATTGACATCTTTGAGTCACACGAGGTGGCACAATGATCCAAGCAAAGACGATTTATTATGATGCATTGATACTTCGCATTAGTCTATCATTTTATGACCCTCCCCATCTTCAAGTAAATATCTCTCGAAAATCGCTTCAGCTTGACTGAGATCCTGACCTCGTGGAACCTCTTCAACGAAGAGATGTGCAAGGATAGCCCCAAAAACGCAAAACATACTACCAAGTAAGAATACAACCTGCTGACCTCTCACAACATCATCCTCCCAATGAGCAAGGATAGGATTGAAAACCTGTGTAGCTACTACAACGTTAGTATCTCGCTCTCAAAGTCCGACCTCAAGCCATCAAAGGAACTTACAAATCGCAGAAAAAGCCTTCGCAACAGCAGCCGAAATCCCAATCATGACGCCCCGAATAACAGTCGGATACACCTCCGCCGAAATAACAAAGACGGTACTTCCCGGCCCCGCTTCTCCAAGGAACAGGAAAACACCATATAGTACGAGGAAAAGAGCAGGCACACTCTGAATTCGTTGAATAGCTCCTCCAAGAAAGAATCCCAGAACAGCTTGTAGTGAAAATCCTACGACCAGTGTTCTCTTCCGCCCGAATCGATCAGCGCACCAGCCACCAACAAGACCACCCGGGAGGCAGAATGACTGGATCAATGTCGAGTACGCGAATTCTTTGGTGAGGCTGCCATTGGGATTTAGAGAGGAGACGACAGTGCTGGCGAAAATTGCAAAGGGGACGGCGACGCAGTTGTACATGCTCCACGGTCCCGCGGTGCCAAGAAACGTCTTCCAGTATTTGCGGAAGAGAAGCTTGTATGGGAGAGAAATAGTGGATTGCCCATATTTCTCGTATGTGCTGGAGGTCTTCATCATTAAACGGTAGTAGAAGATTGATAGTGGGAGTATAGCACCGAGTCCAATGGAGAGACGCCAGATGAGCTCGTAGTGTTGGTCTTTGGTGATCAAGAGCAGGAGCATGGGGATGAGACTTGCTAGTACGAAGCCAAGATCTATTGATAGGATAGTTGCTGCTGCGGTTATGAAGCCTCGATGTGAAGAGGTTGCGGCTTGATCGTCTGCTGCTTCTACTGCTGTTGCTGTGCAGACTGGGTACTCGCCACCTGCACCCACGCCAGCGATGCCGCGTCCGATAATCAACATCCATATGAGTCCGAGAGGAGTGGTGCCGTGAGCTGTGGTTGAAATGGCGATGCCAGTGATGAGAATCAAAGTTGTAAACAAGGCACCAACTTTGCGACCCATTCTATCAATAAGGATGCCGAAGCCAAGCAAGCCCATGATTTGACCGATGAGAAAGGAGTTGGAGATTTGGCCTCGCATTTCGTTCGTCAACACATCAACGCCAATGGTCTTCTGTAAGAAAAGTGTTATGTTTCCGATGACAGCCATGTTGTAACCATCTGCATTACGTTAGCTATTGTTTGAGATGTATGGGTGTTGGGATAGGTGCTTGCCAGAGATCAGAGCCGTGCTGGACCAGAGCATACTCATGATGGATTGCTTTTCCGGCGTAGATTCAACAATATCTGATGTTCTAGTCTCAAGACACGCGTCAGTCATTGCTGTCACAATAACATTGTCTTTTATTGCGACTCGGAAATGTGACGTGTCGCTTGAAGTGCCCAAGATCTGGTCCGGATCCTCGAGGTATTCCCCATCCCCTACATCTCTCAGGAACCGATATCCTGATGATCTACTCGCCATATTGCGACTCTCAACCATAGGTGATTGATTGTTTAAAAGTGATGGCGTATCTTCCTGCTCATGAATCAGGCCTAGAACTTCAAAGTGTCAAACGTGGGGGGTATCAAGAGCCGCCGCTTAGCGCCGGATAAGCCGTAGCCGGTCGGCCCGCTTAGGATACCCGGCGGCAATAGACCAGGGGATTATTCAGAAGATGCATGCAAAAACCAATCGAGTGGCAAATGATTCTAGCAATAGGATTTTCAGCGATGAACCAGAAGAAAGCAACCGACCACGGTGTCCAGCTTCCAATTAACCAGAGAGTCAGATCAGCCAAATGGCGAGCTTTGATACATGTCCCCATCTAGTAGCTCAATCGCATCAGCGAAGACCTGCTGTCTATACTCCGTCCAGTACGAGTTGTCAAATTCATTCCTTCCATATTGGCTGATTTCCGCGAAGTCGTCTTGATCCACGGGAGCCGCGTTGAAAACAGGAAATCCCATATTCAAAGCGTCTCCCGGCTCCGAGAAATCATGAATTCGATGGATTGTGTCCATCCCTTGACCTGAGACATCTCTGCGTTCGGTATTTGTAAGCCAGTCTGACATGACCGTTGAGTTTGCATGCTTGCTCTCATCGTATTTATCCTTGATTATCTGGTAACAAGAGCGAACGATGTTGATTCCGAAAGGCGCCAGCTCATTTTGCGTCTCAATCAAGCTCAACATCCCCATCGCTTGTTGCATGGCGCCTACCATTTGACGAAGCATTCCAATGTCTTTGCAAGGATACACTGACACAATAGTAGATAGCACAACTGCGGCATCAATGCTGAAAAATGCATTGCCGAAGTATGCATAGTGGTTTCTATTGATGGCATCGAAAAAGCGCTGTTGTGAGTCGAGGACATTCAGAGCTGCTTCTTGAACTCTTTGTCGACTCTCCGTATGCTTCGCGACATGGGGACGGTGAAGTGCCACGAGCAATGATTGTGCACATGTGTACATCTTCTCGCGTTGCCGTGGCAGGACAGGCATCAGCAAATCCCACGACAGATCGGGGTTTTGGCCGCGGACCGCAGGTGGCAGGTCTTCGAGTAAAGAGGCGATCTGATAGTGAAGCCTTTGCACCACAGAATAGTCTTTCAGGCCCCGCTCGTCTGCACCGAGGGTCCGTATCTCGTGTATCTTTTGTGAGAGCAAGTACATGAACAAATTCATGCAGACGGACGACGGAATCGTAGCATTTCGAGAGACGTAGGCTTGAATCGTTGATGGATTTGCGCTCTCGAGATTTTCAGGAATATCGCAGTCTATGGGAGGCTCAGCATCGCAGTCCACTGCGTTGATCAACCTCGGTCGACCAAGTAGGATGGACATATTACTACCACAGTCAGTCACAGTTCAGATTACAGAGGTTTTGGTCACACCTATCCCATATATATAGGGTTATCCATAATCTTTTCTTTCGTTCGCTGTGCCAGAACTCTTCTTTCGAAGGATCCGCGAGATCTTTGCCGCGTCGATGTAATTTGAGATCTTGAGCTTTCCTTGTACATATAAGCATGCAACATTATGAGTCGCGGAACTGATACTAACCTAATGGAAGTACTCAAAGCATGCCATGCCTCGGCACCACGACCGCGGTTTTTGAGCCAGGCAGCTCTCAGGAGATCGTGCTGTACTCCAACCAATGAAGTTCCTTGGTACCCCAGCAATTGTATTATTTCAACACCAGCATCACTGTACTTTTGAGATTGCTGCAGAGGGGTTGACTCAAGCAATTCCTCAATCTTGATTCCTGATGGCGAATGTAGCAGCGACGTCGCTAGTAACTGAAAGAGCATGGCTGGAAAGCATCTCAACTCAGGTGAAATAGCATCAACGCTCGTTGATCCCGAAGCACTTGAAGTAAACTTGCGCCATTCTATGAGAGTATCATTTAAATAGCGTGGCTCGATTATGCAGTAAATCCTATGTAGTCAGCGTCAGTGATTATCGTCCAAAAATCGCAAGGAGTTTTCTATCGGTAGGACTCACAATCACTGCAATACAGTAAGAAATGCTCTTGGATGCACTTACCAATGGACTTCGGTAAGGTATGTAGCAATAAGCTTATCAAATACCAACGCACTAGGTAGCTCAGAGACCAATTGCCAATACTTTTGCAATGTTGTTCGCACAGAGTCTGGGAAGGCTTTGTGAGTGTCATGACCACTACTTATTGGTAATACCTGGTTATGTCAGCACATACATGGACATTGTGTCGACTGAAGGTACATTTCCAGCTTCAACGAAAGCATTACTTTCTTTGATTGAAGAGTATCCAAAGTGATCTCGGACGGCAGGACTTCTATCAGTCGAACTATTGCCAGATCTATTGATTTTACCTATTGAGTCTTGTGGATCATGGTTGGCCTGTGAAGAGTGTCTCCTGTAGATGGTTAACGTTGCGTCAGAAGCAGCCTTGTGGAGCGAGGAAGTCCAATTAGGGCCGTGGTATAGGAGAACGAGACGAGAGTCTTACGGAAGTATAGTCTCATAGAAGCATTCATGGCCGAGTTTTCGGGCGGTACAGTTGTTGCAGGGTCTGCGACGATTACACTAAGGGGACGAGTGAATGAATCAGACAGCTGTTCAAGAAGCCTCAACCAGTCTGCATTACCTTCTGTTTCCGACGATAGCAATTGGAGCATGATGTGATCGTTCGGTGTCTTGTCACCGATGCTTGCCGTGGTTCCATCTTCGCTATTGTCGCTGGTATACTCACTTGAAACAAGAAGTTTGTCGGCGATGCAGGAATTGATCAGGAGCGGGCTCCTTTGGCTTAGCTAATCGTTTTGGTGCTAGTGGACGGACCCTGCGATTCGGTCGTTAAAACTCCAAAATCCCGCCTCTCAGCCGACTCGGCCGAAATTTTTCGGCGGCCTCAAAAAATAAATGACTCGTACCTTCCGGCATTGCCATTGTACTGCATCAACGGGAACACACGAGTTTCTCTGCAAAAGACTATCGGACATAAAGTTCTTAACTCCAATATCTGCTTCACGAGCACGTTGATACGGCGTCACGGCTTCCTCATGCGAAACCTCCATCTTTCCATGGCGAGCATTATATATACTCGACCCTGTCGTCGACGACGAAAGAGAAGATTCAACATAGCGACTGGATACCAAGACCTCCCCCATCGAAAATAGAAGCGACAATGGCACCCCAAGTTTGGCTGATTACAGGAACGACCTCTGGTTTCGGTGCAGAGTTCGTCAAGAAGCTGCTTGCAAAGGGACACAAAGTGATTGCAACCGCGCGAAACACCTCTAAGATTGCCCACTTCAAGGAGGCCGGTGCTTCGATTCTGGCGCTCGATCTGTTTTCCGAGCAAGTAACGTTTGATAAGGTGGCTGCGGATGCGGTAGCCATTCATGGACACGTCGATGTTGTTGTGAACAATGCTGGGTACTCTCATTTCGGCATAATCGAGGACGATAGGTACTCCTATTCTATCTTACCGGATTTTGACATGGTATTAAGCTAATATATCTTATAGTCGTGAGGATTGGATCAAACAATATCAGACCCATGTTTTTGGAACCTTTGGTGTAGCACGGGCCTTCCTACCACACTTTCGAGCACGAAAGGCCGGAACCTTTGTATTTATTGGATCTACTGCAGCATGGGGAGGCATACCAACACTGGGGGCATACTGTGGTTCCAAGTCTGCGTTACGAGGTACGTTTCACTGTCCATCATCATTCACAGAAAGCTGACACTTTTGCAGGCGCCGTCGAGACTCTCAATCTAGAAACAAAACCACTGGGTATCCGAAATCTGCTGGTGGAACCTGGTTTCTTCCGAACAGAGCTCTTGAATGACAACAACGTGACATACGTCGATACCAAGTTTGAAGACTACAAGCCTGTCACCGAGCCGCTGTTCACCACGTTCAAAAAATACCACCAACAGCAACCCGGAGACCCGGCGAAAGGTGTACAGCGTATCATTGATACTGTTCTGGGTGAGAACGATGCTGCTGGAAAGGAGTTCCCAGTCAGTTTGGCTCTCGGTTCGGATGCGGTAGAGCAGATTCGGAAGAAGTGCGAGGAGACTCTGAAGTTGTTGGATGAGTGGGAGGCTGTGTCATCCAACACCAATTATGACTGAAATCTATAGCTAGACACAACTCGCCCGAAACCTAAAACCCACGGACCCGTGAACCGAAGATATTCGGTCCAAGCTTCTTGGCAATACTTCTGCAGAATCTTAAATCATGCTTTGAAGTAAACGTACGTGGCAATTATAAATCAGAACAATTATACTTTGCAAACTTCGGCATTTGTGACACAAACCCCCAATACGCATATATACTCAGGCGAAGATCTCTCACTTACACCTAAAGTTCCAATAAACAGCCACAAACAGCCGCAATCAAACGAAGCATCATCACAATGCCCGGAATCGCAACCATCTTCTACCCCGCCAATGCCAGATTCAACCTTGATCATTACATCAATAAACACATGCCAATGGTTTTGAAGAAGTGGTCGAGCGTTGGATTATCCCGTTATATCATAACAGAGATGGATCCTGCAGGAGGATATTCTATGTACGTACGACATGGATTTGTAACCTGCATTTTGGACAGCTGGGAAGTTTGCTAACTGTTTGCTAATTTCCAGACAAGCTATTTTGTTCTGGGATGATATCGAGTCATTCAGGAAAGCGCTCAAGACGGTGTCGGCGGAGGAGCTCATGGCTGATGTGCCGAACTTTAGTAGTGAGGGTCCTGTGATTATGTTTGGTACCCAGGTTGGGAGTTCGTAGGGACGAGGCTGCTGTTCCTGAGGTTTCCTGTACATGAGGGACGATTGAGTCCGAATGCAATGTGGACGATGTATCGATTGGCCATTTACACTCGTTCAAAGTTCATAATTCTGAGGGTTACTTGTATCAGATCGAGTTCAAATACAAATTGAAACTCACTCTGACCATGATACGAGCGAACGAGTATCAAATAGAAATCCTCGATTGTGAACAGCAAGAGATATATTTGAAGACAGCTACATGCGACAATTGAGAGACAAGCAACTTTCTCATGAACCTGTCTTGCTCGATTGCCTTATGAATGAATTCACCCTCCTCGAAACGTAGTCCAACGAACCAGATCTCAGCGTGGGTTCTCCGCCCAAGCTACTTCTGTTTCGGGCTGATTGGCTAGATTGTACGTACCTGTTGATGTTCCGGGTGATCCATTTGCGCAGCCATACGATACAAGAAATTGTCAGCCGCAGTCAACGAAAGATTGTACTTCCTATCTCCGCCAAACTCGTAGAGGAAGGTCATGGGGAAGATTGGATTGAAAGGCACCGCGCTGTCGACGAAGTTCAAATCCTCTTGAGTGAGTGCTACGGACAGAGAGTCATTAAAGACTTTCACGTGCTCAACCTTTCTAGCACCGATGATTGGGAATACGTAAGGAGTCTTGTGGAACAAGTATGCGAGAGCCTAAACATTTTTTTAAGGTGTGAGCAGCAGAAGAATTTCAATCCTATACTTACCACAGCCTGAACAGTCGTCGACTTCCTTGTCGCGATCGCTTCCAATTTCTCGGAGACTTTGATCTGTTCCTCGGTAGGAGGGCCCGATTGCCGACCCCCTTCCTTGACCTTCCGCTGTTCCTTGGATAGCAGTTTCCCACCAGAAAGACACTCCCAAGGAGCGATAGCCATACCCTGATCGCGATACATGGGGATGATCTCGGCCTCCATATCGCGGAACGAAGCAGACCATTTGCCCTGATACAAGGAGAACGGTGTAAGACCATGTTGACGTGCAAAGTCGTTTGCTTTCATGACTACCCATGCAGGTGTGTCTGACACCCCGAGATATAGAACCTTCTCCGCCATCACGAGAGTGTGAAGACCTCTCATTACTTCTTCGACGGATGTGACACAGTCCCACCTATCATCGTTCATCAGTTGATAACTCTGTTCTCCGGGGATACAGTTGACCTACCAATGCACGTAGAGGATATCGATGTAATCAGTCTTCAGTTTTTCCAAGCTTGCAATGACCGAAACATGCATGCTCTTGCGTGAATTGCCTGTAAAATTTATTTATATCGGTTCCGTTTCTCTCTGATAAGCACAGTATCCCGTGGTATATTTGGTCGCAAGCACAATCTAATCCCTATTCTTCCGCTTCTCCATCCAGTCACCGATGATTTTCTCGGACGCCTCTTCTTGGTAAAAGTTGGCTGTATCGATGAAATTGCCGCCCATCTCGAAGAATGTGTCCAGAACTTCGAATGGATCATCCGCTCTGCCGAAGAAGCCTTCCATGTACACTGTTCAGCTTTACAACCAGCGTGATTTTAATTCAGTCTGCTTACTGTACATTGGTCAAGCTCATCCCACCTAAGCATATTGGCGAGACTCTAACTCCTGCCGTGGGTGAGAGCACTCTGTGACGAGCAAGTAAACTCTTCGGCTGTGGTGCTGTTTGAAAGATCGACATAATGACGGTAAATAAGACAGTATGACGCTCAATATTCAAAATACCGCAATGGTATCATTGCTTTCGAGGACGCAACTTCTTATACAAGTGCTCGCATCTTTTGGTCATGCAACCACCTTGCCGAAGCGCTATGATTGCCTCAAACTTGACATCATTTCTTGGAACAACTGCACAGGCGTCGGATTTTGTGGTAGATCAACGGTGATATCGGAGATTGTGCAGGTAATTCGTAATCGATGATAGGATCGTGATTTCCAACTTCAAATAAGCGAGGCCATTCCCGGCCGAAATATTTCGCTCGACCAGTTTCAAGTCAATAGCAAGCGTGAGTCGTGGCTGAAGACGGCAAACTAGGAATACCAATGTCTCGGCCGGCTTTATTTATACCCAGTGGCATGATTGTTGTCAAGTGCGAAAGTTGAAATTCTGGCTCGGGGCTGCTTTCATCCTTGTTACAGGTCTTGCATCGTATCAAGGACTTGGATATTAATGATCTGTAAATTGAACTGTCCGGGCTAGTAACATATGTCGAGGCATGACCAGGTCAGTTTGCGCTCGCACTTCGTCGACTTAAAGGCGATACATGTTCTCCTAAGGCTAATACTGACCATTGCTGCGACACTTATAGGACTTCATGGCCTCGAAGACTCTCGCTTGACTATGCATTGGGATACAAATACGTCAAAGCCTTTGATGAGCGTGCCTCGCTATTGATGTATCGGAAGAATGCGTGCGGGCATGGTGCTAGCGATGAGAACATCCAATGGAATCCTGACGTTGACCAACCCAGTGACACGTATTTTGGCTTCATCTAGGACCGCAGCGATCATGCGTGGAGGGTTCCAAGGCTTTTTTCTCAAATCCAAAATAAGTGGAATATTCCAAGTGAAGCGTCGTGAGATGAGGTGCAAACTTTGCCTTGTTCTCCCCTAATTCGACGAGCCAGGATAGGTCTGCTAAGTGTCCGTTGTCCGAATGGCTATTGATGCCATTGTTCGATGAGTAGTATCGACAGGGCAAGTCATAGCCGTGTTCGAAGTAC
Source organism: Phialocephala subalpina (assembly GCA_900073065.1). NCBI lineage: Eukaryota > Fungi > Ascomycota > Leotiomycetes > Helotiales > Mollisiaceae > Phialocephala > Phialocephala subalpina. The sequence goes on from FJOG01000010.1 coordinate 1,290,609, forward strand.
AACTGGAGGAAAGAACATTAGCATAGATCTAGAGACTCAAAGACATCTGAAAGACATGCACCGACCTTCAGGTGCCCATGTTCACAGGGAGTAATCTGTATAACCCCATTCTCGAGTCGAATCTCAACGAGTAGGCACCTTCCGATTCGAAGAAGCACGCCGCAGCGCAATTGAGGGGTTTCAGTGCTTTCATCATGCTCAAGTTTATTCTTGAGTGCTCGGAAGTTGGCAGTTTGCAGGGGATTCGGAGATGATGGACCATATCCGCGAGGTCGGGATTCTCTTCCAAACTTCGGAGAAACAGAGAGCGACTCTCTGGGGTGCGGTCCTTTGTGGTTGGTTCCGGTTTCGAGTCCTGCATGAATGGGTCGCAGGAAAGCTTCTTGGTTGTGAATTTCCGTCTTAATCCGATGCCTCTATTGGGCAGGACTGGAGGTGATGGATTATGGTTGTCGATTTCTTTTGTTGTTGAGAGGGCTGAGAATGAGATATTATTGTACATGAGAGGTCGCACCAAGAGGTGAACCCATCGACAAGTAGTTGCCACTTCGCGAAGGATTGCAAGTTTTCGAATGTCCTCGGCATTTAGGGTTAATATCCTGGTAACGAGCTCGTTCGGAAGGTCTTGGAAAATTGCCATATTAGGGTATGTGAGTATGCAGGCTGTTGCACATTCATTGAGGCGCCACAGCGTCAATGTTGCATCCGGAAGGAAATGTGAAGGAAGGAAAGGAGGAGGGGTCGACGTCCAACATTAAGCGAGCCCCGCTAAATTCTCGCACGTGCCGAGCACTGGGAACAAAACTGGATGAAGAAAGATCAAAGCAAAGATCTCTCCGTCTTGAACGAGACAATCACTCTGAAAGGGTCTTTCGATCCCCTGTGACTTCAGTTGCGATTCGGAACAATTTCATTTTCCCAGTCACATGCGCTCCCAACCACTCCTAGCCAATAGGCACTTCCCTGTCGCTTTTGTTGCACATCGCAACTTGGCATCTTCCTGACCGCACACATGGTCAATCAAAATCTCGCTCGGGAAGATTTTGTTCAGCAAGATCCCGTCTAGCTTGATTCTGTCTGATCAGGCCTCGTCAATTTGGGGCCTTGAAGCCTCATAGTAAGGCATTCATGCATAAGTCGCATGTGATAATTGCTATTCTGGACTTTTTGTTGCACATCTGACTTTGAATGGTTGATTAATCTACAATTGAAAATGCTAGTACGATTTGGTGATGGGATATTTTGAAAATATTTCGTGAGGGGATTCTCGAGTACTTTCTAGCTAGGGGCGGTTCTGAGGTCCTGAGCTCGCACGCATCAAAGAATAGAAATAGACTGTTAGATAGTAGAGCTGAAGGAGATGATTGGGATGAGAAAAGTTTTTGCACATGGTATTTGTGTTGTCGTTGTGTTCTGTCGTTGTGGGTGGGGGTGGAGGAGAACATCCTCGAGACAACCTTTACGGTGCTTCGTGAGATCTGCCACGTGGGTCCACCAGGTCTTTCATTCTGAGAAATGTGATAGGTTGAATTTCTTTTTGTTGCACGTCGTATTTGGTTTGGGTTTGGAGCCTGATTTGAGATTGGGTTGAGATGAGCTTGAGAGAGGTTTGAGGTGGGCTTGGGCTGGTCTTGAGATGGGTTGGGGAGGTGAAGTGCTGGAGAACGACAAGCTAGTGGCAAGACCACCCTCTGAGGACGTTTGACACCGAGATGATATATCTCACTCTTAACTTTACAGTGTTACAAATATCTAGGTATTACACTGCTTGACTATTATCTGCTACTTTGTTTTTTTGTATGATGTGTTCTCATGCTCCGGACCTCGACTCCATAGCGGGCTGAAATCTCACCAGCTCCAGCCTTTCTAGATCTCCTGACCCTTGCTTAGGGTAGTGCCTATCCCTATCATAAATTTCCCGATCGCAGACCCTTTGCGTTGTATTGTAATCATCGATCAAGCCACTCTCTTGATTTCCCCATCACCAGAGGGTGCGGGTATTCAAGGGATAGCAATGCAGTGCAACTCTGGGTTGTCCAAGACCTGATCGAGCCACAGACTGTCAAAACTGCATTGCGGATAAGGAAAATTGAACCTCAAATCAAAACTTCAGATATATCCATTTGTTTTAGATATCATTTCCCTATCAGCCTTGCTGTGAGAAATACCGTGCCGTGCTGCATCACAGCATGCGCAAGCGACATCGCAGAGCTACTCGACAAAGCACGCAGCCCAAAAACAACATCGTACGAGGTACATATGACAATAACCAGCACGGCGGCACTCTCGCTCTTCCTCAAATTTATCGCAACTTCGGACCGAATCCCACATATGAATGGCTCGTGCAAAGACTTCTTCGGCGATTCTAGGAACGGAAAGCCGTCTCGTTGAGCCTCGACGACAATGACTTGCATCGTGAGGCCATTTAGCCAAATGTTCTTGGGCCCAGATAAGGATTGTCTGCCACGCAGACCATGCCTCTTGGGCACGTTGGGCGTCCAAGAGGTGAGTAATGACCCGCGGGGACGTTCGTGCCTGATGCTACAATGTTGACAGACGGTAAGAGGGGCCGTGAAGGAAAAGTTCGAAAGATGAGCGGTAAAGCATGGAGAGGAGTTCATTCTCCGTAGTGCCCACTGCGGGATATTTGGCAATTGTAGTGGGGGACGAGAGGAAAGACATGAAGTGGGAAAGGTCTAGGTGCTGTGACGTTCTGAAGATGAGTCTAGAATGCGTAGTCATCATACTGAAGATTCGGCGCTGCAGGCTAGAGTACTAATCACACCAAATACAGCGTAGGGGCGGTACCGGACAGCTCACCGTCGCCAGGCCTTCAGGCTCCACAACCCCTCCAGAGCTCAAGCGTTGACCTGCATGTCTCTGCTTCCGACACAGCAGCATCTTTTCCTATATTATCAATTTTCCGGCCTCTTTTTGTGCATGTAAACATATCTTTACACTCAAAATCACGACTCAAGCTCTCGTGTTGGTGAATGCTGGCATGATGGGAGCTTAAGTATTTATTTATTCTTACGTCAGGTACGACTTCTCTGCCAATCTGCAACTTCCCTGTTCTGCTTCGCCAACCCTGTTTCCTGTTTTTTGGCAGCCTCAGCTCAGCTCTGGCCATTGATGCCACTTGCCCCACGTCTGCCATGACTCTGGAGCACCTCCGCCTATCTCTGCGTTCCTAGACATTTCATTTCCACGACCATTTGTGGACTCCTCGCGCACCTATTAAACCTACAGCCTCTCTACACTCCGTTTCTCCTTCAAATCTTCATGTCTCTCGCAGCACCAATTGTCTCATAATCAAACTGCCTCGGCGTCTAGCTCACCATGGCACAGAAATTCGAAGCAGACGGCGCCGACTTCGCTGAATCCCCGCGACCTCTCCTTCCAGACCGCCAGGAGTCCATTCACCCAGGTTTGCGACCCTCTCTGGTCAACGTACCTGTCACCCCGGGCATGCACTTGGGCGACGAACCTGAGTCAAAGATTAGCGATCCTTCATACTTTACAAACGATCTGAGCAAGTTGAGAGACGGAATGGCACAATCACCAGGCGAAGCAGCGTCTGGCGCAACCTCGAATCACGATATACTCCGTCGAATGAGCTTGTCAGGCCCAGGCCTGCAACGGAAAGAATCTCTGGCAGACATAGATCCGCGCGCTGCGAATCCTGCGTTGGGTCTAAGCGGCGGTGTGATCTCAGCAACGTTCTGCATACCGCACTCCCTGAAATACCAGAAAGGGCACGATTGGGTATGCTGATCTGCAAGAACTCTGCGGCACTGAGCTAATAAAACTCTAGGGCCTGAGCACTCGACGCGGCACCTCTGCACTATTCGACTCCTTTACATACCTCTCCTCCGACAAGACTCCTTGGAATCATACACTCGTAGGCTGGACTGGAGAGATTGACCCGGTGGAAGAGTTGACCCCGCCAATTACCCCTCCTGCGACAGCAACTGCTGCGAAAGTTACCCCTCTAAACAAGAGCTCCGCCCCGATTCCTCTCGACCCTTTCCTCAAAGTCAACGAACCACCTCCAGCAGAAGGGCTATGGGTAAATAAGGAGGACCAAAGTCGGTTGGAATGGCAGCTAGGACACGACAAGAATTGTCGCACGATTCCAGTATGGCTACATGACGAGACAGAGGGTGTAAACGACGGATCAATCTGCTTGAAGGACCAGTCACGATGGAGACGATTCGCAGAACACGAGCTTTATACCCTCTTCCACTACAAGCAGCACGAACCTACGAATGGCCGAGCGGAGCGACAATCATGGGCAGATTATTACAGGATGAACCAGAAGTTCGCAGACCGCATTCTTTCCATCTATAAGCCCGGCGATATTGTTATCATCCACGACTATCACCTCCTTCTCCTTCCTAGTATGCTTCGACAACGGATTCCCCACATGTACATTGCTTTCTTCTTGCATATTCCCTTTCCCAGTAGCGAGTTCCTTCGGTGTTTACCACGACGCAAAGACGTCTTGGAGGGTGTTTTGGGTGCAAATTTGATCGGCTTTCAATCGCATAGCTACTCTCGACATTTTGTCTCGTGTTGTACGAGAATTTTGGGGTTTCCTTCGGATATCACTGGGGTGGATGCATATGGAGCGAAGGTTACTGTGGGCATTTTCCCTATCGGAATAGACGCGGCGTCGGTGGAGAAGTTGGCATTTGGTTCGAAGACTGTCGACAGCCAAGTGTTGGACCTGAAGAAGCTATATCATGGCCAGAAAATCATTGTGGGACGAGATCGACTCGACAGTGTACGCGGTGTTGCACAAAAGCTGATGGCTTTCGAGAGATTCTTGGAGATGTACCCCGAGTGGATTGGCAAGGTGGTGTTGATACAGGTCACGAGCCCCACCAGTGTCGAAGAGGAAAAGGAGGATGCGGGGAACAAGATTGCCAACAAGGTTTCGGAACTTGTCGCCAAGATCAACGGGATGTATGGGTCCCTATCCTTTTCGCCGGTGCAGCACTACCCACAATATCTGTCACAAGATGAGTACCTGGCGCTCCTTCGGGCGGCGGACATTGGCCTGATTACCAGTGTCCGTGACGGCATGAACACCACTAGTTTGGAATACGTTGTCTGCCAGAGAGATACACATGGACCTTTGATCTTATCGGAATTTTCAGGAACTGCTGGAAGCTTAAAGGACGCCATCCATATCAACCCATGGGATCTTTCCGGAGTAGCGGATCAACTCAACTACGCTCTGACGATGAGCGAGGACAAGAAGACCGCGATGCACAGCAGTTTATACCATCATGTCACCACCAGAAATGTGCAGGCATGGTCGAACAGTTTCATCAAGCGACTCCTCACTGTCTTGAGTTCGAGTAATTCGGTCATCTCAACACCCCTCTTGGATAAGGCTGCGCTCCTCTCTCAGTATAGAGCTGCGAAGAAGCGACTTTTCATGTTCGATTACGACGGTACACTCACTCCAATTGTCAAGAATCCTGGAGATGCCATTCCTTCTGATCGTGTCATCCGAACACTCAAGGCGTTGGCATCGGACCACCGAAATGCAGTCTGGATCATTAGCGGACGAGACCAAGATTTCCTTCAACAGTATCTTGGAGACATTCCAGAGCTTGGCTTCAGTGCAGAACATGGTAGCTTCATTCGCCATCCAGGTCACAGCGAGTGGGAGAACCTAGCTGAAACATTCGACATGGGCTGGCAAACGGAAGTCTATGATTGCTTCAAGAAATACACTGAGTTGACTCCAGGTAAAATTTCTCCTACGCCATTTTGCATCAATGCTAATCCTTCTAGGCTCCTTCATCGAACGCAAACGCTGCGCCCTAACCTGGCACTACCGTCCCTCCGATCCTGTCCTCGCCGAACACAACGCCCGCGAATGTCAAAAAGAGCTCGAAAAGACCGTCGGCAAAGCCTGGGATGTCGAAGTCATGACCGGCAAAGCGAACCTCGAAGTCCGTCCCACATTCATCAACAAAGGTGAAATCGCCAAACGCCTCGTCGACTCCTACGGCAAGAATGTTGGCGAGCCTCCTGAGTTCACATTATGTCTTGGAGACGATTTCACCGATGAAGATATGTTCCGCGCCTTGAACGGGAGTGCCTTACCCAAGGATCACGTCTTCGCTGTTACGGTTGGAGCAAGCAGTAAGATGACATTGGCGAGGTGGCATTTACTTGAGCCGGCGGATGTCATTTCTGCTCTTGCGCTGCTGAATGGTGGGGATAGTAATGTCGCTGATCTTGGCCCATTGTCGGTGGTGGATGGCAAGATTCCGGATTCGATGCCGGGGATTAAGATTCATGATGAGTTGCCCGGCGGGAAGTTGTGAGGGGTGGGAGGAAATTTGTGATTAAGAGGATGACTGAGCATCGTGCAGGCCGGGCTAGGATGCGTAAGGGCGGGCTGGGGCGAGTTGAAGGTGCCCGGAGCGGAAGGAGCGGGAGGAAACGGAGGTGGGGAAAAGGCGAAAATATGTATATACCTAGGGACACCCGCCGTCCGCTAAGATGAAGCAGCACGAGGTAGCATGAATACGATTGTGCCTGAGAGCAGGGATTTTGGAATCTCGGTTTTGAGTGTTCTTGGTGTGGGAAGTGAATTAGAATATTGTGATTTGGGCGGGTGGTGGAAGGTTACAAGTGCTGCGGCGGGGGAGGTTGGGTGTGGGTGTCTGTTGAGTGACAGACATTCAGGTACTGCTGCTTGCTGCTGCCTTTTCAGTTTTCGCATCGCTCTAATATAGGTCACAATATGGCGATATATTATTATCGCGATAAATTGATAAAATATAGCGAAATTATATTATAATAAATAAAAATAAAACTTAGTTTTATATTATCAATATAAAAAGTATATAATTATATTTCTTATATTTTTATATTATTTAAAATACAAAAAATTCTAAGAATAATTTCAAATTCTATTAAAAAAAAGTTTTTATAAACTCGCATTTTTAATCACGTAATTTTTTAGCCTTTTTTTTCGATTATATTTTATAAATATAATTATAAAACTTTATAAGTAATAAATATAAAATATTTATATATTTTTATTAAATTTTTAAAAGTTTTATTTTTATATAATATTATAAAAAATAAAAAATATATAAAATAAAATTATTTTTTTATATTAATAATATAATATAAATAGATTTATATCGCGATAATATTTCGATCTTTTTATATTATAATTTATATTATATCGTTCTTTCTAGTAACCCTCCCTTTCAATATAAGGCAGGATAGGCAGTCAAGCTTGACAATCCGAGTTTAATTCCGTTTGTGCCCATACCGCATCGGTTTGATAATCATAACATCTAGAAGCTCAGAGATTTCGTGCTAGCAAGTCATCAAGTAGGGAGACTACAACAGGTCCGGTGACTGGATTTGGATACATATGATGCAAGGACCTTGGAGAGTAAGTCAGGAAAGGGACGTTCGCCTTCCGAAGCATAGGCTTGCTGTGCATCAAAAACGGTGGTATCATGTGAATCCACAAAACCTCGTCTGCACACAATGCAATTGTGTTTGATTTGACAGTTTCTAGTCTGATATCGATGGCATCTATTATCGCTATGTGGATGTGGGGATCGGAGTACCACCTCCTCCCAGCAATGCCGGAAGACACGCATGCATAGGTTACAAAGAGCCGTGCTCAAAGTCCACTGCTCTACTCTTCTTGACTCCAGGGTCAGCCTCATGCCGAAAGATAATACGGGCACATGCTGCAAGAAACAACACTTCTCACCTTCCAACTAACCTCAAGCCTTCATCATCACCGCGATGGGCAGTTCCGTCGACCACAAGGTCCAGGTGCATACACTCTCCCCTCATTCTCCCTCAAGTAGCCGATTCCTCTGCACTCAAAGCCGTTTAGTTTATCGAGACAGAGGCGTGTACCATTGCCTACAAACCACTTGCATCCGGAGCAGAAAAGTTCGTATTCTAGGCACATTTTGTTATGTCGCTATGTTCTTTTATGCTGAGATAGTTCTGTATTGTTCTTCCCGTTTTGCGGGAAGTGGTTTTGTTGTTGGCTTGGATTGTTGTTATGTAATGAGAATGAGAGGTGTGGAAGAAAAGGGGAACGAGATATGAGGGAATCTATGGAAATAGCAACGAAGGCGTTGCGGATGATTGAGAGAGCGAGAAGTCATGATTCGAAAATGACGAGTGTTGATTAACCACGAGTAGTACTCGGCGATGATAAAGTACGAAAGGAATCAGACTTAATGCAAGGGCCTGTCAGTATCCTACTACATTGTGGTAGAGGGTGTGATATTTGGGAAGTTTGAAAACTTAGTCGACTCGAGCGATGCTTCGGTGAACGGCGGCTGAAGACTAAACGTTCGTTTAGCTGCTTGGCTTGATTCTAGGAAACTAGGTAGTATTTCGATTCATGGTAGTGACTTTACTGCTCTGATAATATACTCTTCAGGCGCTAAAGTTGTAAGAAGATTAGAGATTTGGAGTCAGCGATTGCCACTGAAGGACAAAGCTGGGTAGCACGTGACTATACTTAAACGCCAGCACACTCACGGTTCACTGCTTTTTCTTGAGCGCTTTGTAGATTTGGAACGGTATCCCATTCAGGTGTATCCACATTCCAGTTACTGAATCTGTTGAATGCATCATATTCATGGATGAGAGACTGAAAATGGAGTCATTCACTGGAAAGTATTCATTGGGTATTGTGAACAATAGAATACTCTGATCGTAACAAAGAACATGGATGAGCATCCTGAGTCCTTGGAAAAGTATATAAACTCCAGGCATTTGAGTTCTTCTCCATTTCAATTCAGCATCACTTCAACCAAAGATCACACACTCAAAACTACATCTACCACACCTTATCGACAAGCAACAAACAACACCTACCAACTGAAAATGTGCGAAATGATCTGTCCATACCACGGCAAATGTGGCCATCAATATCACGACCACAAGAACTGGCGCAGGGCTAAGGTAAACAAGGAGTGTAGGCTCGCCAAGCAGAAAAGGTATAATAATAAGAAGGGAGGAAAGAAGTGCCCAGGTAACGAGTGTTTTGGGGTCTAGGAAGGGACATTTCACTATTATCCTACCAAGTGCCCGGATTGTAGATAATCGAGGGGTGCAGCTGCGAAGGGAAGGGTGGTAAGTGTCTTTGGAGAGTGGTGCTAATATGTGGAGTTTTACTCGTTGGATTTTCGTATTGGAGTGAGAGAGATATCTGGATGAGATGAAATGACATGTCGTTGAGCTTTGCCTCTTGCTTGTACATGACCTTGGCAAACTTGAGCCTTATCTTTCCGTAGTCTATTCATGATCAGACCAAGCGGTCAATTGTAAACATTTCCACCTCTTGTTCAAACGCGGCACTACCCTGAGCAGTCTCTTCCGAGATATGAATCCTTGGTATGTCGGTTATTCAACTCATCTCACGTTGAAAGGTTTATAAATTCTTCACGGGTTGTCGTTACTTCTCTCTTTTTCCACTTCACATCTATACCAACGCCTGGACCGACCGCAAATATCTTCTCATACATCTGCGTCTCTTCAAAACTCGCAACCAACCCCAAGAAAAGTTTTGTACCTACTACGCTGCCTTCTGCGTCCTGTGGGAGACTCCCAACGGCACAAAAATTCGACTCTGTGCAGGATCCCTGTGTTGGACTTTCCTATAAGCGACAGGGGATTTACGAGCCGGGACCATGTTGGAGAATATGCTGCCCGCCACCGGACTGGTAGGCATTTCAGGTGAGACGGAAAAGGAGAGATGGCAGGGCTCTAAGCATAGGTTTTTGTACCGTGAGTATGCATGGCCTTCGAGTCTGTGGGGAGAGGGGATATGTGAAGGGAACGTGGAAAAGGGGAGGGTGTGTGGATGCGAGTGGTACCGTGACGATGATTTTAGTCCGACAGATGGTAGACGCAATATAATCATATTCTCCTCTCATGTCGTGTGGTTCAATTGCGTAGAGCTCAGCAGCAACTCGGGTTGTCGGCACGTGAAGCACGTGACTGTCGGAAACATATGAAACATTCTGCCAACTTTCTTGAGAAGAACTTGATCGTCCGGCTGTCTAACAGCTGCTTATCGCTGGCCTGATTTGTGGGGGAATATGCAAGGTACCATTGCTAAAAGTTGCGTGCCAACTTTCGAGCTGCACAATGACAACTTACCCGCATTTGATCCCTGTAAGTTCGTAGCCACTCCGTCATCCGCCACGACCGAATATACAGGTATTTTGTATCGATATTTCGAATACCATGTGATGTTTCCCATCATAAAAGCATTCAGAATCTGCGGTTTTCTCTTCATCTTCTCGAAAACATTTATTCCCAGCTCCACACGAAACCTCATTTCCAACTTTCAATAGTATGTCCAACAAGTACTACTTCCTATCGCCGCTTGTCGGTGTATGATGATACTGATATTTGCACAGCAAAACACAAGAAATAAACTCTCCGGCAGAGGATTCAGAAGAAGAGGAACTCGTCGAACAATCCGAGCCCGAGGACCAGCTCGAGGACTCTCCCAACACATCACCAGAACAAGACAACGACGACGTCGAAAACGAGGCGTCCGACACCGAACTCGAAGTCCAATCCAAAGAACAACCATCCATCATGAACGGACAACAACA
>FJOG01000010.1:1301835-1313031 GCA_900073065.1 Phialocephala subalpina
GCAATCTGAAGCCGAAGAACCTGAGTACGAGCCCGAACCCGAACAACAACAACAACCAGTCAGGAAAGACACCACGAAAACCCAAGATCGTCAAGCACCTATCAAGCAGCAGCGTCAGCAGCGCGCAGAACAAGGTCCTCTTGTGCGCCAACAACCACAACAAAATGGCCAAGCACAAACTCAACAAAAACAACAGCGTCAACCCCAGCAGCAACAATTCCAGCCTCAATATCAACAGCCCCAGCAACAACAAATGCAGCAAGTTCAACAGGAGCAGACACTACCTCCCCGCATCGAAGGCTACAGAAAAGCCGCAGTGAGAGAGTCGCGGATCAAGGATAGGCCAGTCAGCGCTTCGACTGCGAGTGACAGCGCGTTGAAGATTAAGATTGAGTTGGATTTGGAGGTTGAGGTTGATTTGTATGCGAGGGTTAAGGGTGATGTTACGATTGGGTTGATGTGAGAATGTTCTGAAGGGGAGGAGGTGATGAGAGAGAGAGATGGGCATGGCATGAGTCAGGAGTTTCATTTTGATGTAAAAGAGAAGGGCACTGGCGCTGAAGGTCGATTTGTAGGAATGAAATACTGTTCTTTGGTACTTGCGCTTATTGCCGTGAAATGTTCTGATCTGCTTGATCATTTTGCGGTCACGTGTGGCTTCTCTTCATCCAAGCTCTGTGCCACTCAGCATAGACGATGGAATGGCTCCCCAAAACTTTGATTCCATACAATCTTCATCTCATTAGTACAAGAGTAATTACAGCTCAAACTCAATATAATCATTCGTCAAATATACCTACAAACTTGTCCCTCCCTTTCAAAATTTCCCTCCATTTGGATCGTCCTTCAGTCAGCCCCTCTACATCTGTCCCATCAGAACAGCAGCACCTCCAAACAAGGCCCCCATTCCAACAGCACCGGTCGGCATCGCCATACCGTGGACTGCACCGCCGGAGCTGGATGAGCTGGTGGGCGAGCGGGACGGTGTGGAGGTTACGGTAGTGGATGCGGTGACGCCAGATGTGACTGAGGGAGAGTTAGCGGGCTCACAAAACGGAGAGACGAGAGGGGAGAGGGAAGACGGGAGATGGTATGAAGGGAGAGGATTGGGGCCTACAGGGAACACTCGTTACGGACGATGCGCCAGTGAATGCGCCCGTGGTCGTAGAAGCGCCGGAGGAGGGCGGTGCAGCGGAGGTGTTGTTGGGGTTGAGAACTCTGAGAGGGGTGTTAGCATGATCTTGGAGGTATAGTGAACAAGGGTGACCGCGAGTCGGCGGGGAAGGCGAGCGGGGCGGGGCGGGGCGGAACTGAAGTGAGGAGTAGCGGAGTGAAGAGGACGGAGAAGGCTGAGAGTCGCCGGCGCAGAACAAGAATCGGGATACAATGCGTAACGATACACCAGAGGGCATGAAGGAAGTGTGTCGGGCAGAAATTAGGGGAAAGGAGCACGTACCCATCGATAACGTGAACGACGCCATTCGCGACGAGTACATCGGGAGTGATAACTGTGGCCGAGTTGGCGAAGATGCTTCCATTCTCAATGCGGATGGTGATTTGACCTCCACCGACAGTTGTGAGGGTGGTGTTGGTTAATCCAGAGCTATACCCGACCGTGCCGTTTACAACATGGTAAGTCAAAACACTCGCCAATTGCTCAGTACTGAGATTTCCGAGCACCGAACCGATAGCTTGGAATGCGGCATTGGAAGGAGCGAAGATGGTGATATCCCTGAGGGAATCGACAGTGTTTACGAGATTGGCCTGCGTCAAAGCGCCGGCGAGCGATGTTAGGTTGAGGGATGTCGCGGTGTTGGCCGGGGTGGTGGGGATGGTGAGGACCTTGTTGATGATGTGAATAGTTCCGCCAGTGAAGGAAATGTTCTAGAGGCTCGAGTTAGTGTGTGTGTGTGTGTGGTGGAAGGTAAGATGCACAAAAAGAAGAGGGAATACACAAGGCTTGGAATTGGAAAGAAAGGAGGACATACAGCAGTTACAACTTGACTCTCCTGCAGCAAGCCGGTGAAGAAATCGACACTCGATCCATTGAGCCTTGCCTCGACACGCTGGCCACCCGTCACGTTTGAGTACGCAGAGGCGTTCAATGCCGTTGGGATGAATTGAGAGGTGTTCGTGAAGGCTGATGCAGCGTAGTTACCTTGTAAGACGTGGTATGTTAGCAAAGCTGCGACGGCATCTGCATTGCTCGCTGCAGCTGCGCCAGCCGTGGAGTTTACAAATGCGGTGAGGGCGTCGTTGTTTGGTGCGAGAATGGTGATGTTGGTCGCGTTGCTCAGGGTTGAGACAATTGCGGGCTGTGAGGCGAGTAGTGCTAGATGTGTTAGCAGGAAAGAGTGAGTGAGGAGGGGCAGCAAACCATTGAGACTGCTAAGTGACGAGTTCTGGGAAGCAAGTGCTTCAGCTAGATTCTGTGCAGAAGCTCCAGCTCCAAGAGCTAGAGGGAGAAGGTGCTTGAGCTGCATGTTGTCTGACAACGGTATGATATGGCGACAAAACTTTGTGACAGCAAATGGGTAGCTTAGGCAAGGCCAGGGACGAGAGAAAGAAACCGGAAATCCTCCTCTTAATACTCCAACTCTCCCCGCCTCGCTAACAAGAAAGTCCATGTCAAGTCTTGCCTAGATCACCAAGCCCCTCTCGAACCTTTAGATTCCCTTGGCGGAAATGTACAGGCATCCGGGCACACGAAACCACTTCGGTCATATTGCATGGCGAATACCATCGTGAGATCATGAATGGTATGGACGGAAGTTTTTCCCGTACTAGAAGCACTAAATTTTCTTGGTTCGTGAAAGCTTCATGTTCTCCAGATGTAACGAGGATATTTGCTTCCGCTTTCCGAGCCGAGTCAACTTGGCAAGTGGAAGGAAGCTGAGTGGAAGCTGACAAAGATGGCATTGGGATTGTCCTTCGGCCGAATATGCCATTGATGAAAGCTCCATGTTTCAGATTCGATCATGGGAGCTCAGGGTAGCTCGAGGGCTCTCTATGTTCTCGAATGGGAAGCTTCAATATGCACGACCTCGTCACAGCCTTGCTCAGCCCCGTTGGAGTGCGAAGCCGTAGCCAAGATCCAAGTTTCTCATGGAGACCCAGAGCTCTGGTTTGTCGGTACGGATGCCGAGTAGAATGTGCAATTGGTCGAAGGTTCATCGATGATGACGAGGAGTCGTTGATGTTGGAGATCTGAAGCGGTTAAATAGGGGCGGCACCCCTGTAGATTTTGATTGGCGAGGAAACTTGGCTCTTTCGGGATTAGTGCCGATATGGACGCTAGACCCCGCACTTCTGTGATGAGGCGTAGCTGGGCTGACGCCACGATCCTTCTTTCCCTTCATCAGGAGTAGGAAACAAATCTAGAAACGATCGAACTCCATCTAATCCGTAGCATATCACAAGGTGTTGGCTTGCCTCGAGCTTTCTTCATGCTGACCTAACCTCCACGGCCATATTGTCTGTTCTGGGAGGGAACATCAACCACTTAGAATTCCAGCGCATTGCAACATAATATTAAAAATGGCATGTATTCGAAATTGTAGATTATGTCCTATCCTGGCATTCTGGGCAGGTAAGTAGTGTGCAGTAGCTCAGAAAGTGTACGCGGCCCTGTCATGGCAGTGCCAATCGCACAAATATGAGATTTAGGCCTATGGAAGACGATGGCTGCTGCCACTACCTCCGCTAAGCAAGTTTTGGATAAGTCCATTACTATCAAAGCACCCGTACGTGTTTTAGAGAGAGCATCGGTAAAACAATCCTCCCGAACGACCTCAGACCGAGGCCGTTCGAAGTCAAACTCCCAACCAACCATGGCTGCCGAACCAACTTCCCAGCCTTCCCGCAATACGATCACTCTCTCCACTTTGAAAGACGGACTTGATGAGTGAGAAGAGTCAGCCTATGATCGCCGGAAGTTTCAATTTCTTCTCTGTTCACCTGGCGATGTTCTAAAAGTAGCAGATTCCCTGGCATATTGTGAGGACGTCAGCTCGGAAAAACACAGTGAATTCTTGTTGAAACGTAATTTCAGTCTGTATTTCCATCGTTTTCATCTTTTCTTGGGCGTGAATTCCCCTCAAACAGCCTATCGACATCAGCTTCTACCCTTTTACCTCCATGACTTCGAAAGACAAGACTTACCTGGCATACAATTCCAAATGGTCATAGTACTCCTCCGTCGTCTTATGCAAATACCGTACTTTCTCCACGAAACTTTGACCGTTGAACCTGTCTGGCCACAAGAAAGACATTGTATCTTGACTTTTCCATTCTTTCTGGGACTCTTCCAATGCAACCCAGCACTTCTTTACTCGACCCCTCCAGAGATCATGCTCTACTCGTTGTTTGCTGACGAGTTTCTCGCTTTCGATCACCGTCAGCCAGTGCGCCGTATGCTCCAGAAACTCTTTGGTCGTCCGAGGTTCTTTGGCAAAAGGGTTGGATGAATCCATTGTGATGTTATTTAAGGTTGAGTGCGGTGTTTAATGATCGAATAGAAAGCGTTGGGTTTTAAGCCCACGAAGCTTCAAGTTATGATATGTTTTGCTTTTACTACTCATGATTCACGACCTTGCGAGCGATTGCTAGGACAACGTACATTCACAAGGCGTATGATTCAGTGAGAAGTCACTCGGAATCGCATTTACCGATATAGATAGAATGCGCGTTTGACTTACCGAGCGCGGCGCTCTCAATATCCCAGCTTCGGCTAGACTTTCTAGAGCCCAATTTTTGAGAACGAGGGCGATAATTTGTTACCACCAGAAACCTTTGCCGCATGTATTATTCAATCCTGGCATAGCCTATTGTGCTTGACATGCTGGGAGATTTGAAGCGTTGCCGGAACGTTGGCGAGTGATTGGTTTTGTGAAAGTCATGGACATCATCTGCAATTCATCGCATAAATGTATAAAACTTCAATTATCTACACAGCCTTCCGCCACTTTGTTCCAAAGCATTTCATTAATATTCCGTGTATGGTGGCGGAGTCCCTGACCTCGTGGTTGACGGAGGCTCGAATGTTAGCCCAGCTCTGTCATCCTCGTCTGCTAAACCTAGTCTCTTGGAATCTTTTGCCTTCTTACGTTTCGTAGCGTCCATCTCAGCAACTGATATTTCCTTCTCAACGTCATGGCTCAATTCCTGCAACCTGCATCTCATCTTCTTCTCGGAATAATGGCGAAGATGCGGGTGCCGCGTCCGATTATCCCAAATTTGCTGCAGCTGATTAAATATTCCAACCTCCACCCAACTGTGGCGTAGTTGTCTCTCTAGACCTGATCTCCTGTCGTAAATTCCAACCATCCCAGCTAACACTCGTCGCTCATCCCTGATGTCTTCAAATGTTTCATGACCAGGGAGTATTTGATACAAGTATTGGAATCGCTTTTCTAACTCAGCGAACATTTGCTCGACAGTTTGGAGTTGCTCTTCGGGCATGTTGAGGACGTGAGAAGAGGAACACTTAGTGCAGCTGTCGGTTGGAAGGATTTGAAGGTTGGGTAAAGAGGCTTTGTCTGTGCTCAAGTACAACGAAAAAGATTTTTTATGGTGGTGATTGAGAAGACGACCGATCGAAGTTGGAGTGTAGAGTATTCGTGTAGATATTTGAAAGAAAATTTGCTTTAAATAGGCACGACCGCCATTCACGGATTTATGGTTCTCGAATACCTGAGTCAAATGGTTAAATACTCACAGTACATCGGGTGATTCAATAGCTATTTCCTACTCTCTGCAAAATTTTGCAGTCATCTATTAGATGCCTAAAGGTTGCTGGAGAATTCTTTATCATATTTCAATGTGCTAGCTTCGCTGGGACTTTGTTATGTCAATAAATGACATAACCTTTGGGAGATCATCCCAAGTAAGTACATCAATATTTCATGTAGGATTTTGCGGTCTCTAGCTCAGTGTACGGTAGAGGAACCCCGGAGATATTATAAGCTGTCTGCTATCTAATTACCTCCATTCTAATCTCATGTCCTCAGAATTTGGTCCATCTTGCAATGCATGTAACTCGTCGTAATACTTAATAGCGTCCTCAAATACTTCATCTTCATTGCCTTGCTCGGAATTCTCGCCTGCATCTGGCTCTAGCTGTATACTAGGAACAATTTTCGTGTCGTCATCTTCGTCGAGATTATACTGGCTGGACTTCTCATCTGGCCAATTTCACTTCAACGGACTGAGTATAGGATCGAATCCAACACGCTCTCGCAACCCGTTTATAAATTCCCTGCAGAGGAATTTGCGTTGTGTGTTATTCGTGATGAGCCCCCTAGCAGACTCTCTAGATGCTGTCAAGCACGCTAGCCACTCCCAATCCTCGGAAGTTAAACCTTTGATAGTTAGTTCTTCGTCAACCAACATATGCAAAGTCCGAGCGTCTGCAGAACATTGAGTAGCATGAAGAATAGACCACCAAGCTATCACCGTCATGTTCTTCAACTGCTCTTTTTCCCTTAAAATATGCCCCAAAGAGTCGTGGCTATTCTCCCTTATGCATGCGGCCAGAGCGTTGGCAGGAGCAGCGCCGTTAGGCTGAATTTGAGCCCCTGCAGCCAATAACATGACTACAACCGCATGTCTATTCGCACAACACGCTTTGATGAGGGGTGTCCAAAATCTATGGAAAGACTTATTGACAAATTGAGCCTCGTACATGGATGTTCCGTCTTGAATGAATAGCTGTACACGTCGGTCTCGTTTCTGCAAGTCACTCTCGTCTTGGCCTCTATGCCACGAAATTTCGTGGATGGGGAGACAGTGGCCCTTGTCATGAAGGTTAGGATTGGCGCCGTGAACAAGTAGAAGGCGCAAGCACTCTGGATCATTGCGAATTGCAGCCCACTGCAAAGGGGTGCACCCATTAGAATCCCCCATATTGATGTCTCTAGTCGACGATTCCAGCTCCTTTCTCAATCTTTCCGAGTTTTTCTGTAGAACTACCTTGTGAAGGCGTCCAAATTGTCGCTCTTGGATGAAGGAAGTATCGAATGACATTTGCTTTACAAGCTGGTTTAGTTCTCCGGAATCCCAAAATACTTCTGCGTTATGGCAGTGTTCCTCATAGCATCCATTATAATGGATTTGTAGTTGTGCATATTCCATCGCGGTGCTGGATTCGGAAGTTACCATGATATATCTTAACGTTATTGTCCACAATTTACCTTCCGCTATAGTCTACTATATAAGGATCAGCTCCGGCTTGAAGCAATAGTTTGGATACCTCAGTCATCTTAACGAACAGCGCACACTGTATACTACTGTGTCAGCATACTTTGAGATAAATCCGCCTCCCTTCAGCAGAAATAACCTACCTGTAGGAGTGAAGTCCCACCACTTTTGTTAATATCATTTGGAGAAGCTTTGCCTTGTTCGAACAAAGATTTGATGCCTTCGACGTCTCTAATTACTACAAGACGGATGATTTCTGCGTTTGAAGCAACGACACGCGGCATCTTCAAGCTGGCCGTTGGCTCGAGCTTACTGACAATCGCCATCGAAATGACTCTCCCTAAAAACCACTTCGGAAAATGGTACGTGAGGGAGGCAATTCGATCAGATCGTCGCCAACAAGCAGAGTGATTGCAGGCCGGCGTAAGAACTGGTATCCCGGAATATCCCAAAATAAAACACCACAAAAAGGGTCGAGGAAGTGGGGGCTACAAATTTGCTGAGGACGATGACAAATGCAGGAGCACCATTGATTACAGACCCTCAACTGAGGAGTGTAATTTTGGAATTGGGCTGCGATTTGATTGGACATGCCAGGGGAGATACCCGCCGGTGGAGTAAGAGTGGCTAGGGCACAATTTATGACTTTCAGCATGTCTCGTTGGCTCTGTTGCTCTTCGATCTAGGAAACATAAGCTCTCAAATCCACTGATATCGATTAAAATGGGGGTTCATACCATTTTCTGAATGGGTTCAACTTTTTTAAGTAGCTCAGACAATTGGAGGCCGTAGTGGATCATCTTATTGGAGGTTTCATTACAATGGTTTTTGTCCCTCAGAGCCGTAGCTTCAAGGCTTTGAGAGATCAAGCCGAGATTAGCGTCAGTTTTATGGACTTGATATCTGCAAGGATAATTAGCTTGGAGAAATATTCAAAATACAAAACCGATGGATACACACAGTATACCCGTGCATAGGAAGAGCATCATGTTGTCTTTGACATGGTACAACTCGCTCTTGAGCTCTTGTGCTTTTCTTTTCTTCTCCGTCCACTTCACCCTCTCAAAATTTCGCCTCCACTTTCCAGCCGTACCAATGACCCCAAGACTTGCCACGAACTGTCGTAACTCTTCGAATTTCGTATCAGCGCGGGCAAGTAGGGTAGCGAGGCGTGAGACAGAGTATTCATGGAGAGCTCGACTTCGGACCTGTTCCAAAACAAAAGCCAGGTCTATGATCTCATTCCTCAAGGCTGCGATCTCGACCGGAGCCTCGTCATAGGCCTGGATCATGGCAGTGATCGCTTTGCTAATCGAGATTGCAGTGCCGAGCACGGCAAGCACTGAAGCAGAAATGCTTAATGGATCGCTCATTTGGTAGGTTGGGAGTCCGCTGAGAACAAAAGATGGGAGAAGTGGAAGTTCTCTATTGCGAAGATGATAGCTATGAGCTGCGTTGTAGCGCAGCGTTCCAGCAAGGCTTGCTGCATTTTGCAGCGCAAATTACATCCAATCAAGACGAGGCTGGGAACTTGAGCTGAGATCCAGACTTAAACGAACGAATTAATGTGGATCTCCCTTTGGAATCGGACGTTGGAGCGTTTACCGTAGAAACTCAGCTTAATGGATGTCAAGAAGTCGTCGCACACACATCGGAATTTCGTGCGAATAACACACAATATCCCTCCTAAATTCTTGATGTAAAGCTCGGACTCTTGGCGTCCATTAAAGCAAAGTTTATGCGGTATATGCTCCGCAGGTGTGGAGAAAGAGGCTCAGGTGAAAAGACTCGAAAAGAACGCTGGTGAATGCTTCAGTGCCCATTTAAAAAAAGCAACGACGGTCTTCCTTGCACATATATCGTGAAGGATGTCTGTATTAATAGAAACTAGGATGAGAGGCTAAATATCGAAGACACCCTGTACACCTGCGGTAGGTCTATTAAGGATCACAAATGAGCTCTGATAGGAATCTGTGCAGGGAGCAGAACGGAGCCCCCGCTTTGTAAGTTGCACGATTGGCTAGGAAACTGCATCCACTAGTTCACGAAGGGAGTCCCAATGGGAGCCTCACTATGGTGAGTAGGCTGACTCACGGTGTGCTCACTCTCGGCTCAGCCATGCTCACCCTCGTCTCAGGCTAAAGCAGCAACCACTCCGGTCCAAAGACGGAAATGGAAATTAATAATGTCAATATTCCGATATCGAACTTCCTGTTATGAATAATGGTGAGGACATTCTTGCGGTTACTACGAAGGACAGAGCTTCGCAGATGCTACAGAATTGTGCGGTTACCTGGCCAAAAGAGAATTACATTGCCATGGAAAAAGTGGATACTGGCGGATGTAGAGTTTACAGCTAAACGCAATGTTCAGGTGCGATGGCCGCCGAATTCAGCGGTTTCGTCGCTGTTTTATGCGACGATAGTCCCAACCTCGGGGTCCACAAAGGGGCGCAAGTGCGCCCACCACCGAAGATCTCCCGCCTTAGAATCCACCAGGTGGAGAATAGATGATCTCCATTATACTTTATCGTAGGACCCTCAAAAGATCGCTGCCTCATTTCATCTACAGTAAACCAAAGATCTCGCTATATCCGCTAATATAATCATAGCTAGTGGTTTCCGCTCAACTATTAGCAACGGTATTATTCTCTACTATTTAGAGGCATTCCACGTGATTTAGATTTCCTACCCTTAAAATACTTACTCTTTTTCTTTTCTTTTTTTACAAACTTTTTGACTTTATATTACTTTTATATCTTCGAAATATTCTAATTATATATTATATTATATAAATAAATTATATTTGTTCTAATAAAAGAATAAAAATTCTTATTCGAATACCTAAAAAAGGAGATCACGTGATAGATAATTGGATAATTTTGAATTATTTAATTAAAATATATATATTAATTTATAAAAAATTTAATATAAAATTTATTTTATTTTTATTTCTAAAATTATTATATTTAATATTTTTAATTAATATTTTAATTAAATATTTTATTTTTTATAATATATTTAATGTAAAATTATAATTATATTATTTATATAATATTTAAAATTAAAAATAAATAATATAATATAATAAATTTTTTATTAATTAATAATAATTTATAATTATTTAATTCAAAAATTATATTAATTTAATTATTATTAAAATTGAAAAATTATATAATTTATATTAAAAATAATAAAAAGTTTAATATTTTTATATAAATAAATCGATTTTTTTTATAAATATTAAAAAGATTAATATATTATAATAATTAGTTAAATTATAAATATATAAAATAAAAACTATAAATGGAGTTAACTATAAAGAGTTACTCTAATGCATATAATATAAAGCTTAATTTAATATAAATTAAATTAAAAGAATCTTTTTTAAATATTTTAATTCTTAATTTTTAATTTTTAAAATCGAAATTTAATTGAGATACCATTTCCAGACCTACTTGAACCCCCCACACTCCTACCACGTGATTTTCAGCGGGTGGGGGGCTAAAGCCCCTTCCACTCTGCGCTGCGCTAGGCAATAATAGTTTAAGAATAATAATCGTATAATCTTTATAAGATTTCCTACGTTACGCGTAAATTTATGCGAGTTTTATATAAATTATAAAGGTTATATAATTTTAGATAATAATTATAAATTAATTAAAAGTTATATTAATAAAATATTTAATTTTATATATAATATTTTCTAAAGTAAATTTTGTAAAATAAATCGATTAAACGATTTAAATTAATTAATTATAATAAATTAATAGAATAATAAATTTTCGAGTATTATTTATATATAAGAATATTAAAAAATTAATATTAAAAAATAATTATTAAATTAAATTATTAAAGAATATCCAAAAAAATTTAATCGAATATTTAATTATTTGTATTATAATAATTATCGGTCGGATTCTTATAAAAAGGAAATTATTAGAATATATTTAATTAATTTTATAAGAATATAAAATAATATTAAAACTTTTATAAATAG
>FJOG01000010.1:1313605-1366746 GCA_900073065.1 Phialocephala subalpina
AATAATTTAATAATATTATATTAATATTAGTTTAATTTTATTAATATTAATTTTAATTTAATAATTTTCTAATAGAATTCTTTTTATTAATATATAAAAATTTTATTTAATTATTATTTTTATATTATTTTATTTTTAAATTTATTAAATTAATTCTTTAAAAATTTTATTATAAAAATATATTAATTATAATTTCGATAAAATTTTTAATTTATTACTAATAAAATTAATTGATATTTTCTTCGGAAATAATATAAAATATTTTTAAATTACTTTTTATTTCGAATTAATTAATTTTTTATTCGTATAAAAAATTCTTTTTATAATTATATATATTTCTCGAAATTCGTTATAATTTCCTCGTTTAATTATATTAATTTATTTTTTCGATCGTAATTATTATAATTTGATTTTCTTATAAAAATTAATTATATAATTTAATAATTTATTTTTATATTATCGATTTATTTTATTCTTAAAAAGTTATTTTTTTTCTTTTGAAAATAATATTTATTTTTATAAATTATAATTAATAATTCTTTTTATTAATCTTATTATTTCTATTTTTAAATTTATTAAAATAATATTTTTTCTTTTCCAAAAATTTCTTATATAATTTATTATAATATATTAATTTGTTTTTAATTAAATCTTTAAATTCCTTATAAAATTATATTATAAAAATATTTTCTTTTTATTTCGAATTCTTTTTATATATTATTCCAATTTATTATAAATTAAATAATTTATACTTCGTAATTTTTTCTTTATTTATATTCTTAAAAACTCGAATAATTTTCTCTTTAAATTTATCAAAAATAGTAAAAATTTCTTTTATTAAAGAATTTTATTTTTTTGGATTTTTTTTATAATCCAAATAATTTTATTAATTAATTTCAATTTAATCGAATATTATTCTAATTAAATACTTTTGTCACGTATTGGATTGGATATTCTATTGGCGCAACTTCTAATTGGTTTACAATTATTACTTAAGGCTGCGCAGCCTTTATAACCTACGTGTAACGGTCGGCTCTCTCGCAACTAACGGTAGGGTTGGTTGTATGTAATAAGGGCTAAATGATTCCAAGGAAGAGTAACGTTCAAGCCTAATTACTAAGTATGGTGTTAAGATACTGTATTTGAGTTGAGCACGAAGCTCCTATCTAAGGGAATCCTATTTACTTATATAGAACCTTCCTACTCCTAGAGTCCACAACGGTGGAGTCCTGAACCCATTCGAGACTCCTCCGTCCGGGACTCTATCACGTGATCCCTAAGTCCCGTGTTTCCCATGATCCTAGGGTCTACTGTAGGCGAGCTTACTCGCTTACTGAGCCTATGGTCCACTAGATCATGTGAGTCGTAACACTACGTAGGGTTCGCGTAAACTTACGCGTAGCGTAGGAGGTTTTACGGGGGCTATGCGATTATTATTCTTAGGCTATTATTCTATATATAGAGGCCCTTTGAATCTCTGGTCGAAGGGTAGAAATTAATCTAATACTAATTTGACTTATTATTGCCTCTTTCTATTTTACACCTCATATTCTAATCTCTCTACTCTAAGGGTTAAAAGTTCGACAATAGCGCGTACGAAACTATAACTACTAATAATAACAACCCTATTAATAACGGAGAAAGAGCCCCTACGAGCCTTCTTTTAGTAGGTAATAGCGTCCTTCGCTCCTAAGCTTAATAATTCTCTTAAAACTCTAAGGGAAACGGCGAATCTCTTACCTTTAAAACACTAAGTAGCAACGCAAAGGCCGCCACTAATAATCCTTAATAGATTACTGAAAGCCCTAATTAAACCTTAGACTACGGACGATAATTTAACGCTATTCTAAGTACTACTCCTAGCGTTAGAAACAAAAACACTCTAATTGAGTCTCTAAGCAGATCTTTTAAGTCTCTAACTGGCTCTAATCGCGTTCAAAAAAGGCCCCGAAACCCTTCCGCCGGCCAAGTAGACTAGCGCTTTCTTGCGCGACAATAAGAACAATAAAACCTCTTAAACTAAGTCCTCGATATAATTCAGCGTCTACAGGCTCAAATCAACGCCGAAAACGACGTATATTGCTAGCGCGGACTCGAACGAAGTAAATTGACCCCTCGCAAAAAGTATATCCGCGACAAATACGATTAAAGGCCGAGAAACCCCGCTAACGGACTTCGTGGCTTTTACGCGTTAAGCGCTTTTAACGACGAGAAAAAAGACGGTATTCTAAGCACAAAGAGACCCGTTTAAACTAGTATTATAAGCCTTAAAATAGATTCTCCAACCTCTAAAAACCTCCCGATTAAAAACGCGTCTCAAAACCTAAGGCTGACTTTCGACCTTCCCTTTAAAACATTTATTCGACTTACTTTCGAAGTACTTATTTCGGACTAAATATTTAACCCTCTTTTAAACTTCGACGTCAAACTTAAAATACGAAGGGAAAGCCAAATAAAGTCTATTACTTTCTTTCTATTCTACGAAAGAAAAAATATCGCGGAATATCGAACTTTTTTCGATACTATAAAAAACGTTTTTAAAGCTTAATTTTTCACGTATAACTCCCACCGATTAAAAGTAAATACTACGGTAACGCGCTTTAAAATAAACTCGAAAATAAAAAATAAATAGTTTCTCTTATAATCCTCCGTTATTAGCCCTTTTAAAGTTCAAATGTCCTAAGTAAATTAAAAGTTTTAAGTATACGATTTTATCGCGTTACTTTAAAAACGCGAAACGAACGCTTTCGCGAAATTTTAACGTTTTACTTAAAATAGTAATAAAAACGAGATAATATCGAAAGTCTATAATCGAATGCGCGAATACTAGCGAAACTTATTAGTGCGCAAAAAAAACGATCGCGTATAAACCCTCTCGAACGCTATTATAAACCCTTTTACAAAAGGATAATAATATAATAAAATTAGTGGGATTTTTCTTTTTATAGTAAATATATTCTTACGAGACTTTTAAAAAGTTAAACTATAATTTAAAAACCTTTAAAAAATAAAGAAAAGTTATTTCGATTATAATACGAAAAGGAAGCGAAACGATAAAAATAATAATAAAAGTTACGATTCCTCTAAAAAGTTTAGATTTAATAGTAGGAAAGATAAAAGCAAACGGGAATTACGTTCTTTTAATTAGAGTTTTAACCCCGATAAACTATTTAATTTTAACTCGAGAAGTAATAATAATAACGACTCGGAAAAAACTTATTGGATTTATAATGGGAAAAGACATTTCTCTAGAGATTCGCGCTACTCGAAGTACGTAAAATGGGCCAAAGAAAACCTCGAGAAGGCTAAAGCTAAAAAAGATTTCCTTAAGGCAAAAAAAAGCGAGAAGTTAATTAAAGCAATATATAAGAAGGCTTTCCACGTTATAAAAGAGTTTCTTCGAACTTTTTTCGGCTCGAGAAAAAATATAATCAAATTTTAAGCGTAAATCGATTTAATAAAACGTTTATACGCTTTTTTATTCGAGGGCTTTTTAAATAAAGAAATATAAATACCGAATTAACTACGAAAAGAATGGGAAATATTAGCGCCGATAATTACTTTATCGATAATTACGTGGCGAAAAGGAATAATTTTATTTTTAACGCTAAATACGACGTATTTTTTGCGATTTTCGATGAATACGTTTTCTAAGTTTCTAATTACTACGATTTAAACCTCATTATTACTAATAATCGTAAATAGACTCGTGATTTTAAGTAGCGCTTCTATGGCTACGATAAATCGAGTTATAAAATGATATTAAAAAGAGATTAATTTATTAAGAAAAGTACTAGTATTTACGATTAGCCAACGGGGAGATAAACTTACGCGGTAACTTAAAATAATATTGAGATCTTAAACCCTTTCGAGTTTACGGAGTTTCTTAGGACCGAATTAAATATCGAAGCCTATACGGTCTTCCTTAGGAAAAAAAATGCGATTATTTGATTAATTATAAAAAGTATAAATACTTAAATTCAAAAGTAAAATTATTTACTTTCTAAAAGTCGAAGATATTAAGAGTTTTTATAACTATTTAAAGGCAAAAGATTACTCTTTCGGAGTATCTCCAGGGCTATAAGGATATCGAGAGTTTTTATAATTGCTTAAAGGCAAAAGATTACTTTTTCGGAGTATTTCCAGGGCTATAAGGATATCTTCGACGAAAAGGCAATCTTTATTCTCCTCGAATAAAGTAAATACGAGCATGCGATTAAAATAAAGAGTCAAGTACTTTACGGGCCCTTATATAACTTCTTAAAACCTCAACTCGTAGCATTTCGCGATTATATCGCAACTTCTTTTGAGAAGGAATAGATACGCCCTTTTATTAGTTTTGCGAGAACTTTTATACTTTTCGTACTTAAAAAAGACGGAGATTTAAAGCTTTACGTAGATTACAAAAGTTTTAATAAAGTAACGATTAAAAACCGATATTCTTTACTTTTTATTAACGAGACTTTAAACCGCTTTATAAGTATTTAAATTTTCATTAAATTAAATTTGAAAAACGCTTATTATCGAATATAAATTCGAGGGGAAAACGTTTAAAAAATAGTTTTTTAAACTCGTTATAATCACTTTAAATATTAAATAGTATTATTCGAGTTAACGAACGCGCTAACGACTTTCTAAGCGTATATTAACGGAATTCTATCGGGCTTATTAAACTATTTTATCGTAGTATATTTAAATAATATTTTAATTTACTCTCGAAATTTTATTAAATACGAATCGCACGTATTTCAAGTGATAAAAAAGCTTCGTAAATATAAGTTTTACGCTAAATTTAATAAATGTGAATTTAATGAGAAAGAAATAGAGTTTTTTAAGTTTATTATTAATTGCGATAAAGTATATTTAAACTCGGAAAAAGTTTAAATAGTCGTCGAGTAATTTGAATCGATTTCTTTTCGAAAAGTTTAAATTTTTTTAAAGTTTATTAATTTTTACCACCGCTTTATATATAAGTTCTTTAGTGTAACTATAAACCTCTTAAAGCTATTTAAGGGCATAGAAAAGGGCGTGAAGTCTAAAGAGTTTATATTTATAATAAAAGTCAAATAAAGTTTTAAAGATTTAAAAAAAACTTTTATTAAAGTACTTTTCTTAATTTATTTCGATTTAGTAAAGAGGATTCGTTTAGAAATTAACGCGTCGAAATTTGCTATCGTAAGGACTTTATTATAATAAGAGAGTTTAAAGGGTAATTCGAAGCGTTATTAATACTTTATAGCCTTTTTCTCCCGCAAAATCAATAACGCGGAAAAGAATTACGCAATTTACGATAAAGAGTTTCTAGCGATTATCGAGAGTTTTAAAAAGTGGCGATATTACTTTGAAAGTACTAAATATACTATAAAAGTGATCACTAATTATAATAACTTTAAATATTAAGTAAATGCAAAGTATTTAGAGAGGCGATAAGCAAAATGGGTTATATATTTTACTTTTTACGACTTTAAGATTATTTATTAGAAAGGCTCGTTAAATTTAATAAATAGATTAAATCGCCGATTGGATTATAATAATGAGTTACTTAAAGAAGCCTTTTAAGACTTTTAATTTCCCACTTTTTAAAATAAACTAAAAAAGAAGTTTGTAATTGTAATCCGCGATATTTCGATCGGATTAAAAGTATCTTCGATTATACGACGCTTATTTGCGACGTATAAATCGAGTTTAACTTTAATTAATGAGTAGAAAAATCTCGATTAAAAAGTCTAAACCAATAATTTGGAAGTAAGGGCTAAAAACCTTCGAAACTTCGCTTTAAAGGCTACGAACGATTATTTATTTATAGATAAAGTTTTTGATGGGGAATATAGCGATTAAAACCTCTAATCGTTAATAGATTTAACTAATTGCAAACAATTAATCCTAAGATTATAGATATATACGGTAATGCGTTCGAATACCGTATTAACGCCTTTTATTAACCCCGTTATAAACCTCATTTTATTATTACAATAAAACGATGAGTATAATAAGATAATACGGGCCGATAAAACGCGCAAAAAGAACTTTTAAAGGCAAAAAATCTAGCAAATTAATAAATAGGGACTTTTGCATTAGAATAGTAGAGTCTTTGTGCTTTATAACTCCGTATTTAAAACCGAGGTCGTAAAGTTTTATTACGACGACCCCTTAGTAAACTACTTCGGCGTAAATAAAACGCTAAAACTTATTCGAAGAACTTATTACTAAAAAGGGTTTAAAAACGATATTCGTAATTATATTCGAGAATGCGACGTTTATTAGAGAATCAAAGTTAAACGTTACGCGTTTTACGGGTTTCTTAGTACTTTACCGCAACTTGCTAAACCTTAATCGGAAATATCAATAAATTTTATTATAAGACTACCCCTTTATAAAAATCTTAACGAAAACGACTTCGATAATATACTCGTCGTCGTTTGCCGTTACTCAAAAATAGCGAAATACATCCTTTACTATAAAACTATTAATACTCTCGAGTTAATTACTTTATTATAAAATAAAGTTTTTAGTAATTTCGAGACTTTTAACGGTATTATTTCGAATTATAAAAGCGTTTTTACTTTAAAGTTTTAATTTGTACTTTATTTTTATTTCTTTTATAAACAACGATTCTTTATAGCGTTTTATTTTTAGATTAACGGGCAAATAAAGCGTTAAAACTAAGTATTTGAATACTATTTACGCTATTATTACAACGCTAAAAAAAATAATTAAATAAGTAAATTTTCGTTCGCGGAGTTTATTTATAATAATTCAAAATACTAAACGCTTTAAACGACTTTTTTTAAAGTTGTTTACGGCTATAACCTACGTTTACTATAAAACTCTAAAGATAAACTTTAAAGGAGATACTAATTACGCGATAACGAGTAAAAGTTATAAAGAAGGAAAAAAGAGACTTTTAAGAACTTTAAAACCGCGCGCAAAAGAATAAAGAAAAGTATTATAATAAGTATAAACTCGATAAGTATTTCGCGGTGAAATTATAAGTCTTATTATTTACGAAAAATATCCGATTAAAACTAAAGAAACTCGCCTTTAAATTCATCGAACTATTTCAAATCAAAGAGTATATTAATAAGGCCGCTTATAAGCTCAAATTACTCTCTTTATACTTTTAACTCTACTCTATTTTCTATATTTCTCTCTTCGAGGAGTATATTACTAGCGCCGGAAAATAATCGGAAGACTTTTTTATAAACATTAATTTAAAGCTCGCCGACGATAATAATAAGTAAAAGTAAAAAGTAGAAACTATTTTAGATCACAAATAAAATAGTCGTAATAAAGATCGCAAATATCTAATCAAGTAAAAAAAGTAGTTAAAAAATTATAATATATAGTTATTAGCTTATTCTAACTTTAAAAACGCGAAAGAGTTATTAAACTCCTATAATGAAAATTATAGTCTTAAAAAAGCTCGACTTTTTAAGCGCTGTAAAAGCCTCGATTTACCCTTTTCGATAGAAGATTAAATAGTAGAGAAATTAAAACGGAAGCGCGATAAACCTCGAAAATACGCGTAAATTATCCGCTTTTATTTTTGTTTTATTTTTTGATTATATAGATTAATAGAAATCAATTAATTAAAATTTGTTTTATTATATAATAATTTAATAACTTCGAATATCTCACTAGAAAAGGCTTTATAATCGAAAAACGCCGTAAAATTTATACGCTAAAAGCAAAACACTTTAAAAACGCTAGAGCTTAAATTTCTTTTTCAAATTACCGCAGTATTTCCGTAGGGATACTATTATTATCTTCTTCCTTTTTATCG
Source organism: Phialocephala subalpina (assembly GCA_900073065.1). Classification (NCBI taxonomy): domain Eukaryota; kingdom Fungi; phylum Ascomycota; class Leotiomycetes; order Helotiales; family Mollisiaceae; genus Phialocephala; species Phialocephala subalpina. Next base: position 1,321,389 of record FJOG01000010.1, read on the forward strand.
ACAATAAAGTACTAAAAAGAATTAATAATAATTAAAGGAGTTAATTTAATATATACCGCAAATCGAAAGGAGGCGTTAAAGCCTTTAATAGCGGCAATTAACTCTTTTAAGACTTGAAGTTTTATAATTTTAATGCTAAAAGCGCCGAGGATATTAAGTTTATAAGCGTTTATTTTTATTTGCGTAGTGATTTTTATATTAACGGCGTAAAAGTTTCTAAAAAATTATTCGAAGTATTAATATACTCCGAGAGTAATAAGGTAAATAGACTTATTTCGGGGGCGTATTACTTATCGAAGACTTCCTTTAAAGAAGACTCTTTCTCGACTTTAATCCGCCGAGAGGAGTTAATTAATTTAAATTTAGTTTAAAACTCGTTTAAATCGAAATTAAGATAACGATTTTAAGTTATATTTTTTAAGAAGGCTTTAGCGCAGTTTTCTAGGTCACGAAATAACGTATAGAGTTTATATAGTATTTATATTCGTTAATTATATTAAAGGTACTTCGAGAGTTATATATACTTTTTTATAAAGGCTTTTTTTGCTATTATATTTCTCGCAATTTTTCGAGTTAAACTTCGATTTGCACTCATATTGAGAGTTTATTATTAAGTGCTTAAAGTAGTGGAGATAGCGCTCGACCGTGGGCTAAAAAGTGTTAATCTCTTTACGAAGACGCTTATTTGGATTAATACGCTTAGTACTTTTACGCTTTTTGCTCGTAGTAGAAATAGAAGGGGCAAATTGGATAAGAGTAATCGATATATCGAATAAAAGTTGGAAGATTAAAGGAAGTTTTTAAGGTTTAATTACGGAAGTACGAGATAATTTGGAGAGATCGAGTATAAAGAGAGTACCGCTCGGTTATATAAAGGAGACTCGAAGCTTCGCTTCGCGACTTTAGGGAAGTTACGCTTTATTGGATTAAGAATGGATTACTTCGATTTTGATTAATTAAGTGGCGTAAAACGCCCGCGATTACGGTTCGAACGCTAATTAGCCCTTTAATTACGACGCTTTATTGAGAAGACGCGATGCGGGAGTTATACTATAAGAGCTTAGGGTTTATTTAGGAGGTTGTTTGTTTCTTTTGAAGCTTAGAGAGTCTCTGCCAAAGCATATGAGAGTTTTTGTGCTACTTTACGTATAAGGGGTGTAAATTACTACTTTATTTGCTAATTAGCGAGATAGTTATTACTGTAGTTACTATAGAGATATAATAAGCTCCCGCTCTCGGTTTCAGTTTATAAGAAGATTTCTTTATTCATATATTCTTACGATACGCTATCGGTAAACTATTGAGGTTAACTTATTGATCTAATGGAAATAGATTAATTAAAGGGTATTCTTATCTCGTACTTGTGCAGCCCGAACTTTATAGAGGACGTAAAGGCAACGGAAGCTTATAGCGACCGTTACGGAGAGTTAATGAGGCCTATAATAGAGATTTGATACTGAGGACGGTATCGTAGAGAGGGGGAATCGTGTCACGTATTGGATTGGATATTCTACTAGCGCAGCTTCTAATTGGTTTACAGTTACTACTTAAGGCTGCGCAGCCTTTATAATTTACGTAGGGTTCGCGTAAACTTACGCGTAGCGTAGGAGGTTTTACGGGGGTTGTGCGGTTATTATTTTTAGGCTGTTATTCTATATATAAGGGCCCTTTGAATCTCTGGCCGAAAGGCAGAGATTAATTTAATATTAATCTGATTTATTGTTGCCTCTTTCTATTTTACACTTTACAATTTTATATATTAAAAAATTTATTTATTTTTTATACGAAATATATTTTTATTAAATTTAATATAAAATGTATATTATATTAAATATATATATAATTTATTATAAATATTATCGAATATATTCGATTTTCGATTTTTAATTTCAATTTATAATATAAATTTAAAAGTATTTTTAAATAATATTAATATAATAAATATAATAATTAATTAAATTATTAATAATTATAATTATATAAAATAAATAATATTTAAATTAAATATGAAATTCTTATTTAAAGAAATCTTATATACTTATATAAAACTTTTATTTCTCGGGAATTTTAGAATAAAAAGCTTTTAATTTATCCTAAGTTTTATTATTTAAAGTTTTATTATATAATTATTAAATTATATTTATCTCGATAATATATACCTAATTTATTTCATATTAATATAATTTATATTTTCTTTAATTATATTATTCGTAATATATATTTTATAAAAATTATATTTAAAAATAAATTAATATAATAGAAAATATTTTTATTAATCGAATAATATTAAATAGAAATTTTATATAAAATTTTAAAAGAATAATTTAAATTTAATTCAAAGGTTTAATTTTAATCCTTTATATCCTTATTTTATTTTCTTTTATATATAAGTCTTTAGATTTTATAATAAAATCGTTTGTATATCGTTTATATATTCCATTATTATAGTATTTGACAAGTAATAATCTTAGACGAGAACTTGTTTCCCTTTAAGCAAAACAATGAAAAGGCTACTCGCAAGTCCATTAGAGCGATAGTAGTAGGCAGTACAAGAGTCATGAGCTCAACTCTAGCAGCGGAGCTATCGGTGGCATTATCGTCCTCGAGAACCTTCGCCAATCTATCTACATAAGCCTTGACGAGCTTTGCGGTATCCTCGTCATTCTCAAGGCTATAAGCCTCATCCCCGAGTCCCTGGGAAAAACTTGCAGGCTGTTGGGCTGCGGATTCAGTCACCGGCCGAGACTCTTCGGCCTTAGGGTCGGCCGCAGCCGGACGCGGATCAACATCAGTGGCGGGGGGGGACCGGAGATGGAACTTGTGCCTGTGCAGCATGGCCGGACGAAGCCTTCTAAGTCTGTTGTGCAGTAGACAGATGGTGAGACTCTTTGCCTTTTGTGTCTGTGTCGGGCGGAGTTATCCGGGCATCAATACCAGACGGGTTCGAAAGAGGAACATGTGGCTCTAAACTATTTTTCGTATCTCCCTGCTTAGGAGAGGAGGAATCGATAGCTAGATATTGTTAGTTATTATAATGGGAGCTTCTTCGCCGTTAGGGACGTCTCTGCGTACCTGGGGGTGTCGCGGGCACAGCGGGCAGGCTACGCCGCGTCTCGGGTCGCCGGTTGCCCTTCGGACTCTCCAGTGCGCTTATGGCGAAGACTCCTGCCGAAAATTGTCAACCGCGTGGTTATTCGATTCATGGCTTTGAAGAGCAAAGTCGGCGGGAACAATAGACGAACCAGTAATGGGATTGCTGATGGTGAGGGGAACTTTGATGCCCAACATTCTGAGGGAATACAGTAGGGGTTTCTGGTAATTTCGCCGATTATTAGAAATCATTACTAAGCAGCACGAATGTATGAGTTGTCATACATTAGGCAGCAAGTGTAACAGCACGAGAAAAGAGACCTTAAGGGAGAAGCATAAGGTCGATTTGTAACTTAGAATACGAAGCTAAGGAGAGAAGGTTCAGGTTGAGATGCAGGAAGTGGTGTCATACCAACTTCGCTTGCGAGTCACGTGCTTGTTTCACGTGACCTCACTACAACATGGTTACATCTCTCCAGAGCTGTAACAAGATGTAGTATTGCTATCTTTTAGAGTCTATACCTCACGTGACCTAGGGTCTACTGTAAACGATACAATCGCTTTCTGAGCCTATGGTCCACTGGTTCACGTGAGTCGTAACATGCTAGTCCCATTCCACTGGTTCACCGAGACCATGTTATGCCGTTGTTAGTGCCCTTAAGCTAGAGAGAGTAAGAGTCCAACGCATAGCACCTCCTTGTGCTGCGATATACCCTCGACGATTTTACGTGTCAAGGAACAAGAAACATGCCACTTTCCATCCCGCGTTGTTATCACTTGATTCTCATCAAATGCCAAATTAAGTTTTGGATGTTTCGAGAGGTCTAGTCCAGAAATTTCCGACACATGGCTAAGCAAGTACTGAGTTTGCTCACTTTCTTCGTCTAGTAAGTAAACCTTGGTGTGAGCAGCCAACCACAGAGGGCCGACAAGTAACAGAATATCGGTTGTGTCGTAAATTGTCGGACTTGGCCTCACAGTGATGATATCCCAGTCGGACGAGATGTGGGATAGATCGTGCCAGCACAACAAGAGTTGTTTCGATAGATCCCAATATGCACCGCTTGCAGCACCAACGATGTCCAGACCCGGCTGTTTCGGAAAATGAACAGCAACCTCGGGAAACTTGTCAGTATTAACATTCCAATATGCCAGTGGCGGATAGTTACGATCAGCATATAGGAAGGCTGTTTCCATCGGACACTTTGGTTGGTGATGAAAGGGATCTAGCTCAACCAGGCCTTTGGCCGGACCCGCCACGTCCCGACAGTACAGCCTCGGCCCATACTTTCTCAGGACAACGCCAAACGAGAAGGTCTTCATGCGAGAGTAAGTGACGGCATTATTGGCTACCGAGACAAGCTCTAGACCAGGAGAAGAGGGACGGCTGGCGCGATCTGCCGGGACGTCAGGCCGCTCGGCCCAGACTCCCAGGTCCATAACAAGCCAAAAGTATGGCGGCGAAGTTTGCTCCTCTGATCCGGTCCGTTGGTGTTTGAAGAGCCTAAAGGTAAAATGAATTCCTCGGCTCCCGAGACCGCATTCTTTCGGTACGCAGTGTTCTAGGAATCGTATGTTCGATTCACGGATCCACTCAAACTCGGCTGCAGACCTGGCGAGGACGCCGGGAGTAGTTATCTTTTCATGATCAAGTGGTTTCCAAGCCAGGGTTGACACGTCGCCATGGTTGGCTAGAATTTGCTCCTGGAGCCGCCTGAAAGCCCCGGCCCCTTCGCCGTATAGCAGGGGCATGTTGATGTTAAAGATCCCGAGGAGGCAATACGCCATATCCTCGGTTCTCGTCGTCTTTCTATGCGAAATCCAAGACATTTTCTCGGCTGCGAATATGAGCCGCAGCTGGTCTATTGGCGGGGCTGTCCACTGCAGAATTTCGGGGCGGATGTGAGTGATTCGCGATATTGCCTTCAAGAGATCAATTTTGGTGCCTCGAAATTTCCAGGTCGAATCATAGAATCGTACTTCCTTGGGAGCAATGAGCTCTTGAAGTGTCCAGCCTCTAGTGAACCATCTGCACTGCGGAAGGCCTGTGTTCGTCTCTATAGATGGGTCGAGATCAGAGAGAAGTACGTAACAGACAACAGCATTCGTATAATAAGCGAACATGGAGTTGATAGCCTCGGTCAGCTCGGCGCTGCTGCTCTTATCGATACAACATGTGTCCACCCAGACGTAATCGATGTTGTCTTTCGTCGCCTGTTGACAGGTTACCCGGATTTTGGCGAAGCGTTTGCGGAATTGATTAAACCATCCCTGCATATCCTGAAATGAGACTTCTTCGGAATCCCAAGTGTGGGAAAGGATGGCATATTGGGGTATGTCTGTGTCAGGGAACTCTTCGAGCCTCCAGGTTCTGACGTTAATAAGGCGCATGCTGGGAGCTTCGAATGAGTGATACCAGATCTGGGTAGTCCATGTAATATAGGCTTCTTTTCCCGGATCTACTCCAAACAAGGTTCTGAACCTCTGAAATGAGAAAATAAAGTCGAGAGTATATTTTTGAGCACTATGCCGTGTTGTGTCGATAGTATGTCGTCGAAAAAAAGCGGGGTTTTGGTTAGGCGCGCCAATTGACATACAGCAGTGCAATTAACTAGTCTTCCACACTTATTTTTGCGAGACCGCGCTTTTGGTGAATAATTTCAACGCGATCACTAGTCCACCTATATTGCACCCCCAATTGCTTAACAATCACCTGTTCAGCCCCTTTGAAATTGATAAGCTGGGACATTGAACATGGCCTCTGGTCGTCGGTGCAAGCGTTTGGTGCCCGAAGAATCCACAGACGCGATATTCGCTAAGAGAACGCGGAAGCCTAATTCCAGGTCGTTGGAACTCTTCACTAAAGACCAACTTGCAATTCAACGCAAAGTAAAGCCTAAGAAAGCATCTGCGAAGGATATCATGACTTCAGAACTAACTTATACTTTCGTCTCCATGTCCAAAAGGATATACTATGCCATCAGAATCAGTCCTAGATTCATCGCCAGCCCTCCCAACCCGAACGAAGGCTATGAAGTCTACGAAGCTTGCCAAGCAACCGCCTTCACTATTCCACCCCAGCGTACCTAACTTCGAAGTCCCACACCGTACGGCCCTGTATGCTATATCCTTTTCTGGCAAAAAACGTGTGCACAGGCCCAACTCTAAAAATTTGTGTTGAAGGGATGTGGAAGCCTAGAGTGGGATGAGTCATGTGACAATAAGTCATATGCAAGGCACATGACTAGAGATGGACAGGTGCTGCACTATATTTATATGGAGATCTGTCCATACGACAAAACAGTAGTTCAATTAATGCATTTAGTCCTCGAACCTATTGACAATTTGGCCAATTACACGTGCACATTTTCGCTTTTCACCGAAAGTAGTCCATAATTTCGCGTCGAAGCATTTCCTACTGGAAAAGCTAAGCAGTATAAAAGGTGGCGGTTCGGGATCTTCGCTATAATCTCCGTATCCTAGCTGCTGATTGGTTGCCGACCCCGCTTCGTCCCGAACCACCCTTTTTCCCTTAACTATAGCCAGCACTTTATATATAACGAGACGTACCAATCAATTATTTGCGAGCCCCACTATATCATATTAATAATATAGATTATATAAATAATATTAATACGTTTTATAACTTATATATTAAAATTAAAATTATTAATATTAAAATAATAAATAAATATAAATTTTAATATTTTAAATTAAATAAAAATATTATTGATTTTAAATAAATTATATAATTATTTTCAATTTATTATATTAATAATAATTAATATAAAAAGAAATTTATATTCGAATTTTATTATAATAATTTTAATATATATTATTATTAATATTAAAAATCAAATAATAATATATATTAAAAATATAATAATAATTATATATATAATTAAAAATCAAAAAAAAAATTTAATTATTAAAAATTATATTTAAATAAATAATTAATAATATATATATTAATAAATTTATATTTATATTAAATTAAAAATAAAATAATTATTTTATTATTAATTTAAAATATTAATATTTAATTTATTAATTATTTTAATAATTTAATTTTATATTTATTATAAATTTAATTCTCAAATCAATTATATTTATAATATAATAATTAATTAAATTAGAATATTTTATTTAATTTAAAGTTTTAATTTTATTTTTTATTTTTTTATTTATATTCTAAAGATTATATAATAAATTAAATAAAAATTATTAATTTATTATTAATAATATTAATAAATATAAATATATAATTTGATATTTCTATTTTTATTTATATTATAAAAATAAATTTATTATAATTTTAAAGAATTTATAATATATATTTTTAAATTTAAAATAATAAAATAATTAAAATATAATTTCTAATATAATAAGTTAGGGGTAATAATATTAGCGGTGAGGTATTTCTCAATTGGGGCGTGTCGCATCTAAGGCAGCGCTATTACATTGGTATTACAGTATGAGCTTCGGAGGTCCACTGTCTGGATGGTATTAGGTGACCTGCCTTGGCTTTAGCCCCGACGGTGCGCTTGTACCTCAAAATTGCCAGGAAAATTGGGACGAAGGGAAGCGGCGCAGAAACACGAGAAGGAGATCAATGGAATCCCTTAGCAGAGTTGGCTTGAATTGGGTAGGATAGAGAAATAATAGTCTGTAGATCTGTAGGTACGCTAGGATATCAAATCCTATTGCTTTTGCTGGCGGGGCCCTAATACTTTCCGGTACTCGAAAGGTAGCAACGTAGTGCGCTCTCGATCTACAGCAACGCCGTAAATATTGTGTTCAACTACTCTGAGTAACAACATGGCTGCAGTAATAAAACGGCTCTAATCCTTCACGGGCGCCCAGTGTCTGCTGTCATCGTTAGTGATTAGAGCGGAGCAAAGGGAAGCAGGGGCGTAGCTCAGAGATTAAAGCTAAGAGTAAGACGAGCTGCGGGGCCGGCATCCAATTAAAAAGGAGCCGCGCATGAGTGAAGTAGAAAGTTTTGGAACCTGTCAAAAGATTTGATTAGGGAAGAAGGGGGGTTCCCATAAACATCGTCAAAAGCAGCAGCTCGGTAAGCAAGGCGCCATCCCCGAAGCGGGTGCGCTAAACTCAAAAAAGCAACGCACCTGAACGTAGATTATATACACAACTGGTGAACGCTGGGGATTTGCTCTTCTTCGCACTCTTGTCCTCGACCTTGATCTTAGTGACGGTCAATGCAAGAGACTGAAAACTAATTCTGAAACTCTTGCTGATCTCGCACGAGCTTTGTTCTGGAGCATGCATATATACTATCAAATATCGGAGAGCACTATTCTTCAAAATTTCTTGGTGTGGAGAACTGTGACGAAAATAGATCTCCACTTTTTCCTAATCAAAGTGGTCCTTATTTGTCTCATCTTTACAAAAGTATGGGCAGCAAAAATCGAAGATTTTTTCGCACAAAGGGTTTTTGGGCATGGACCCTCCCGCGGTACAAGATGGAGACCTAGTATGCGTCCTAATAGATTGCAATGTTCCGATCCTATTACGGAGGATTATTGGGGAATGTTATACCCATGGTATTATGGACGGAGAGGCCGTTTTAGAAGAGGCTCGGACCAGAATTTCCTTGGAAGACTTTAATATTTTTTGATTATTATATTTATTTTATATTATTTTTTTTATTTTCTAAAGAAGAAATAATACGTATTTAAATCAAATGATAGAATACTAGCTAAAATATTCTTATTTAGAAGGTAGAAAAACAGTTACCTTCGTAATATTAATGGCGTTTAAATAAAAAGTAAATAATATAATATATAATTTATATTTTAAAGTTCCCGTGATTTTTAATTTAAAAGCGTATTTTTTCGCGAAATATATATTTTTTCTTTTTTTAAATATTATAATATGCCATTATAATGTATTCCTTTTGGATTTATAAATAATAATTTTTTTTAAAGAAAATATTTATTAAATTTAAAAAAAATCGAATTATTAATATATATAATAATAATATAATTAAAATTATAATTTAATGGTTTTATTTATATTTATATATAAACGTTAATAATATTATTAAAAAATAAGTATTACGCGATAATAAGTATTCTTTACTTTGGTTCGATCGATCAAAGTATTTTTCAAATACTAAAAAACGATTTATATTATAATATATTTATTATTTTCCTAAGGATTCTTATATCGAAATTATAAAAATTTACGAGGTTATTTTTAAAAGGAAAATTATTAAGAAGATTTTAAAGAAATATAAAATCAAGAATTAAAAATATAAATAATAATTATTTTTTATTTAAAAGAATATTAATAAGTAATTTATTTAATATTTTGTATATTAATATATAAATACAAAGGAATAAAGAATATATATATAAAGTAATAAGTATTTTTATAAGTAAAAACGAAGGAAACGAAATAAATAATACTTTCGAATATTAATAAAAAAATAATAATCAAAAATAATTTAAATTTATAAAATAAATAAGAATATAAAAATTATAATCTAAATATATTTTTAAGACCTCGAGCAATTTAACCTTTATATTATAAACCGGGATTTTAAGAATTAAAAGTATAAGTATTTCACTAATTTTTATATTAAGGTTTTAAATATAAAATTTATTTTAATTTACGAAAAATTTGATTCAAAATATTTATTTATATAATATAATACTTTTATTTATTATATTAAAAAAATTAAAGTTCAATTCGCTATTAAAAAGATTATATAATTTTTAGATTGGCTTTTATACCTTTTTAATTTAAATCCGATCGAATATATTTAATAATATTTAAAAATTAAATATTATAAAATATTTCTAAAGATTATAATAAATAAATTAAAATTAAAATATATATGATAAAAATTAGAATCTTATTTCTAAGCGACTTGGAATACTTTAGACTAAGAATTATATAATACTTTAAATGCAAATATAAGTACTCGAATAAAAATTATTATTAAAATTAAAAGGTAATATATAAAATATTAAATCCAATTTTGGGAATTTCTAAAGGATTTTTATATCGTTAGAAAAAGGAGATATAAGCTTATTAATAATATCAATCAGATTTTAATTTGAACTATAATTAGTAAAGTTATATAAAGTTTAAGTTTTTGGAAAATATAGGGTGCGGGGTCAAAAAAAAATCACGGGAACTTTAGGGCACTAACTATAGGATGGAAAGTTGAGGAGAGAAAATACAAGCTGTATATCTCTGATCTAGGCATAGTAGATACACTGGTCCTATCCTTAGTCGACCATGCAATGGAATTACACTAAGATGACTTTACTCCTTGCTTTATGGTCATTCAACACCAATTCACGATCTGGACCAGTTAAAGTCGGAAACATGCCCATTGAGTTGGAATTTGCTATATCATGCTAGCCATTTTCTCTGAATGCTCAATCTTCAGCCATATTTTGCCAAACGCCAATGATCCTACCCATCAAATGCGTGAGCGAGAACTAGGCGCTGCTCAGGGGCTTGGGTTGCTCAGGCAGCTCAGGTGAGCTGGGTGATTAGCGCCTGAGTAGAAGCGGCCAGCTTACTAACTGACCTTGGGATGAAAAAATAAAAATAAAATTATTTTTTAGTTGTGTTCGACTGCCATGAGGATATAGCTTTGATGTGTAGATTGCAGTCTCTTCTTTAAGGACGAGCACTTTATGGAACAAGGTTAGCCGAGGCGCTGAATTTCAGGAGATTGAAGCCTGAAATTACAGGGACGCGCACCTAAAACTCACAAGAGGTCGCTAAATTTAACTAGCGGCGCCTGGAGCAGCACTAACTTCAGAAATTCGGTTGTGAACATGCCATTCTAATACTTTAAAGTTCCTCGCTCCAGCTATGATCTGTTAAGAATGCGCAGCGGTCCACAATGCGAAGAACACTGATCCTAACTTCTTGGAAGCTGTGTGGTCTTTTTTGACCTTGCTTCCCGCCACCTCTACTATCTGCTCTACATTACTTAAAAAAGCGTCATCACACAACTTGAAAGCTTCGTATCTCGTGTCACTTTCCTGGATCTCCTTTGAAATGTACTCGTGAGAGAGAAGTCCCGGAGAAGGGGCAGCGGAGCACCCACGAAGCTAAAGCATGCAACTCCATATAGAACTGTTGAATCTTTCTCTGCGGTCTGCATACCTGCTCTTCGAAGGTCTCCTGATCAATGGCGCCGATCTGAAAGGGCTTTCTTTGATTTGTTGCCGCTTAAACCACTCTTCGTTAAACAACTTAACTTAACAAAAAAATTCAAAAAAAATCTAAGCATTCACAGCTCATCTCAAATCTCCATGTTGACGTTGGATGAGTTGCTTGTCGACGATCGAGCTAATGACTTCCTGAGCACTTTGAAGGTGAACAGCTCCTTTAACAGGTATCTGAACGCCCATAGTTTTCAGAACTCTGAATATCAATTGAGAAGGGAATGAACGAAAATACTGTAAACTGCATGCTTTTATTCTTGAGCTTGATGGAGTCACTTCAAGGGCAGTACAGAGACTCATCAGCTTCACGTGGAATCACGCGTATCGTAACATATGGATTTAGCGTTGAATAACTCGCATCGACCTCTGGCTTGCCATGTGGGCTTATTTCCTCACCCTCGCAGCCGCCAATTCATTCTTGAACCACTGCTCAAAGAGCCTATCAACCCTCACTTGACCGACACCCTCGCCCCCCTCTCTGGTACCCCTTTATTAGTCTCTTTCTCACTTTCATTATTGCTAGTCCAATCACTTACCTGGCATCTCTCCTCATTGCTCTGAAGTGATTCTCGACTTTTGATACGAGTTCCCTTACGTGCTCCTCTACCATATCCTAGTTAGGCGCGCATAATTTTCCAGCGTCGTGGCGCTTCTTGACGATGCTGTTGAGTTCTTTGAAATGACTCACCACACTTCTGGCCAAAGCCACTCACTCACCATGGCTGGGTTGGCGTTGTACCAGGCGCTCAGAGAGGATCTGATTAAGGAAACACTCGGTGCGATAGACGTAGATTGCAACTTGAGTCGACATAAAAAATTTTTTTCACTTTTGAGTAGGTGGATCGTAAGCAAAGTTTCATACAGATTCAAGGTTAGTAGCAATGAGATGGTTGGTTTTTATACTCCTCCATATCCGATCTGATGTCACTGTTGAATGTACCGCAGACTCAGGGTACATCAGATTGGCATGATGCAATGATCCCATTCATTGCTGTAGCATGATTCTCTGCTTTCCTTCATCCACCACCATCAACTGTCAACCATTGCTCCCAATCTCCCATGCTCCGCGAATCATTCAAACCCCCTCCACACCCAATCTCAAGAACAGCTTGTCGGTCTCTATATCTAGGCACGCGATCTTTCTATCGAAGTCCTCCTCCACGAACACTCTCTTAATACATGCAAGCTATGAGTGTCTGTTCTCGACTTGGCGGAGGACGTACTCAACCCGCTCCACCAATTGTGTAACCAGAGTTGTTTTAAGTCGTTGGTTCGCGAAGGACGGATCTGCCTCGATGGCTTCTCGGACTTTGGGGTGGGAGAGACGGCCGAGGGTAGTTTGGAGTTCCGCGCTCATTGTCTGATCGTGGAATGTGGGAGCCATTGTGCTACGGTGTCTGTCAGCGATCCGGGTTCCTCGCTTAATAAAGGAGTTGCGATTGATACTTACAGTGACTTGCTGCTTGCGCTTGGTGAAGCGGGCTTGTCGCGGGATGATTTGAAGATTTGATTGCGTGAATGTTAGTTCGTAATTTGGGAAGTCCTGGGTGAGGAAAGTCGAACCAGGTACAGGTTGTCCAAGGCGGCGCTATTCTCCGGATTCATCTCGTGACTTCTTCCTAGACTTCCTCCCCAGTCCGCTGGGAGACGAAGTTGACTGATGACGAACGGACAATACCTCTTCGACATAGTACGGGACTATTGCCGTAAATCCGGTGTTAGTTTATGCCAGATCGTTTCTTCACGGCATGGAACAATATGCTACTGGAATCCTAGTATGATTGTTTGTTCTTATTTTTCTAACACGTTCTAGTTTTTCTAGCCTGAATGTACAGAAAGTACGCTGTTCAGAAATTATTTGAGACTCACGTAGAATGTCTGTGCAGGAAATAGCAGGCTGCTCGGCGTAGAATTGAGCAAAATATCTGCTTTGCGGGTGCCTTGACCCTAGCAAAGTGCCATTCAAATATTAGATCCAACGCGATAAACTAATTGTTCTCATTCCCCTTACTCTCTTTTACTATTTGCTTATATACTCAAGCACAAAACGATAATTGAGGCTCACTGCATTGCTTCACATCGACAACACGGGTCAAATGTCTGTAGGGAGACTTAGAAAATCAGGGGTTCGCTTAGCTCGATCGCCCCTGAAATAACACAACAGCTTGAGCCGATCGATGTCGAGTATTGCAATGACTTTCTCCGCAGTGCAAAGTCTCCTTCTGAGTAAACCAGCTTAAATCGTGGTCGCTGGTGCGACTGCAATCTGAGTGGCGGGTGGAGAGATGACTGTAGTAGCTGTTGCAAGACTCTCCACCCGCTGAGACTCCACCGCATCCTCAAAAATATCCTCACCATCACCATCACCCACGCCCACACCCACGCTCCCACCCTCACTCCCCTCGGTAACAGTGCTCAATCTCTTTGTCCACCTAGCCCTCCCCTCCTTCTTCATAGGAGCCCTATCCCCTCTCGTCTTCCCAAATATCTTAGCTTGCTCTATCTTATCCTTTAGCTCACGATGCAGATCGTCAACCCTCGTGATTATGCTATTCAACTGATAGTCAATCATATCCCTACATTTGAAAAACCTCTTTATTTGACCTATGATGGTCGCTCGTTGAAGGACTCTGTACTCAGCTTCCAGGATTTGACATTCGAGAATGGTGAGTATGAGCTCGGTGTATTTGACTTCGGGTTGGTGCTCGATGAGCTTTGAAGCTCTGATGGCTGCGATGGTGTACTTGACGTGGGCGACGCGCTTCTGGTATGCTGGAAGCTCTTTGTCTTTTAAGATCACCATAATTCGAGAGCTCTCGAGTCGATGCCGAGGTAGGTAGCTTGATCCGACAGTGATTCGGTGTTCTTGTTCAAAGATTTGAGATTCAAAGGTACTGGATAGAATACTGAGTTTTGTCCGTTAATTTACGCAGGTTGCGTGTAAGAAATAGGCGGATGGTCTGATTCACGCGAACTTAGCTGCTTGATCGTGACTTCACGGTGGTTGAATGTCCCACGTAGCCATGGACATCTTTCTAGTGAATTTTCTTCCCAACAATAATATGATACACTCAACCTGAACTGCGACAACTAGATACCTATTTTCTGTTATACATAGATACCGAACCAGTTCAGAACTTGCTTCAACTAGGTCGCGAGAAGCATCCTGTCCCACTACACTTCAAATCAAACCACTGCAACACAACCGTCTCGTTCGTCTGAATATTGTGCGTAACTCCCGCAGCGCTCGTTGCCTGAAACTTGTCCCCATAAACATATGTCGTCCAACCTGTCGCTAAAGAATCTGTATGAGTTGCTACCGCCTCACTTGGAAGTCCCAACACTGTTCAATCAGTTTATGAACCACTCAAATATTATAGATTGCCGTGGTGCCATGGTGCCGGCCGAGCTGTAGAGATGTACTCTCAAAGTTCCAACTTCCAACGAAAATCTCACTTACCAGCAGTCCACTCCTTAATCTCCTCCTGCAAATTCTGCGGATAAAGCGTTGTATCCGCTGTCCCGTGAAAAACCTGCATCTTCGGTCTCCAACCCGTATACCCAGGATAAGCAGCATCAACAATAGCTTTCCACTCCGCTCCAGTCTTGACCACTTTTCCCGTAGCGCAAGCATCGGACCAGACATCATACCCATTCCCAGCAAAGCAACCAAAAGCAACTCCAGCCCACGCACTCCCTGCTGCGAAAACATCTGGGTAACTTCCTAGCAGAACATTCGTCATCATAGCACCCGAGCTAGTACCCATGGCAAAGACTCGAGTGGGGTCTGCGTTGTAGTGGGCGAGGGTGTATTTTACCATGCTGACGATGCCCAGGCTGTCACCTCCGCCATCGTGGGTCAGAGTTTGGTTCGAGGAGACGTCCCAGCAGTGATCTGAGAGGTTGGGAGAGTCGGGGAATATCATTATGTAGCCATACGTATCTGCGAGGGTGGCAAGTTGGGTGCCAGTGAATGCTGCCTGTGCATTTCCATGACACCAATGCGGATTAACGAGGATTGGCGGCTTAGTTTGAAGTTTGGTAGGGATATAAATGTAAAAGGAGACATTCGTTGGGTTTGCACCGAAGTTTTTGACCTGGACTAGCTGATTGGCTGCGGTGGCCGCTGTTGGTAAGAAACAGAAGCCTATAATGGCAGCGAAAAGGAATTTGAGAGTGATATTGAAAGACATGACCAATAAGCAAATTAATGAAATGGAAAACTGGGAAAGAGCGAAACAGAACCTGGGGTCAAGCCATCTGGCAACAGAAGTTTATATCTAAATGTCCCAAACCGAGGTCGAACACTTGAACAAAGCCATACCATGTTCGGTCCGCAAGTCTACCTTCCGAGAACAAAAGCACGGCGGGGAAAGGTCAAATTAATATGGAAGGGAAAACTTTTAACCTTATATCCCCTCGCCAAGATTAACTGAACCCCGCATCGGCCCGCATCCCGAACTCCCCCTTTTCTTAAGCGAGCCAGTGATCAGTTTGGGTTTCGGTACACTTGCTGCCCAGTTTGCTCTCCAAAAGTAATAAGAAGGTCCACGGAGAACGTCTTGCATTGAACTGAATCTGATTTCCAACTTCAACAACGCTTGCATCGACATCCCATTTTTCACCTCGGCCTCATCTCAATTCTCCCAATGTCACTCACTTGTGCTTCTCCTGATCCGCCTTCTGCCCCTTCATAACCCAATTCGAATGACGCTTTGCATACTCCTCCTCTCCCTCCTTACTCTTCATCCTCTCCTTCATCTCAAACTTCTCTGGAACATCTAACCCCTTCTTCACAGCCGGCCTCTCATTAATCCTCTCCAGCCACTTCTTCAACTCCGGGAAATCATCAAGAGGAACACCCGCCCACTCAGCCCAGTTGATCCACGAAAAACAAGCCAGATCAGCAATCGTACACCGATCCCCAACGACCCACGGCCCATTCCCATCACTCAACCCACTCGTCCCTCCAGCAATACTTGCCTTCGTCCCAGCAGCCGTCACATTACTTCCTTTTTGCTCTACCAACCTATCCTCAAGCACCTTATAAAGTCTCTTCGTCTATTCCCATAATCAGTATACCTTTCCTTGATACGGAGAAGAAAGGCAAGTACCTCAGTCTGATACCTCTCAACAGCATAATCAATCTTCTCCGGCGCATACCGAAAAAAGTGATTCGCCTGCCCTTGCATAGGTCCAATGCCCGATTGCATCCACGTCAACCACTCCACCACTTCCCAATACTTATCAGTATCAAACGGATAACCAATCCTCCCCTCCGGATCATATTTCCGACACAAATACAACATTATCGCCATCCCCTCAAACACCCTCTTCTCTTGGCCATTTCCATCACGTTTCGGTGTCCTGTCAATAATCCCCGGGATTCTGCCGTTCGCTGCCTGCGCGTCAGTGCCTTCTGCTGAAGTAGGGTAGGGAGGATCCAAGAGATAAGGGGGAATACGGTTAATTTTCAAGTACCAATCTTCTTTTTAGACGTTTTGGGAGATATCAACATGCTTCGCGTCATATCCCAAGCCCAACTCCTACAGTGTAATCGAAATCTTCTGTCCGTTCGGTGTTCCCGCCGTATATAACCTATTCAATCGACCTCTTGTCAACCATCCATTTTCCGTAAGGATTTGAGTGGAAAATAAGTTACGAGACAGCAAAGTAATAAAATTAAATGATTAGCAGGCAACCCAAGAGACAGACAGAGGAGACAAAAATATGGGAAAAGAGGAAAACATGCGTGATGTCTGTTTTTGGGACATTTACCGCCATCTTGATTTCAGGTAGGTAAGTGAGATACGGTGAAGATGGATGCTTGTGAACAGGTAAAAGAAGTGAGGTTCAAAATAAAGTTGATGTACGATGATGATGCCGAACACCACGCCAGGAGAGGGGCTCATGACGTATCGCCATTTCCTCGGAGGTGAACCCCTAGATCACCAATGGGGCCCTAGACTTAAGAAAAAGCCCCGCAGGGGAAGCTTTAATAGTGATCAAATATTTGTATGGGCTGAGAGATGGGACGAAGAGAAGGAGTATGTGAAGAGCAGTGGATGAGTTTAGATATTTCAATTCAGGTACCAGTATAACAATCACAGAAGTTGAGTGAGTCGCTCGCACGCAATCAACCATTTGCACCCGGCTCCCGTCAACCAGAGCTCTCTCTCACTTTCCGAAATTACTCGTGTCACAAGACACGCACACACATCCAGCCGATTTCAAACGATAGCAAGGGTATAGATATCAAAGCAGCAATCCCACCCAGCTTAGCAGCCAACAAAGCCAACCCTAATCCAACCCATCCCAATCGCATACGCAAGCCCACCCATATCAATCCGATCCAATCCAGAACCAAATCAAACAAGAGGTTAAAAAAATCAAAAATCCGGTCTTCCTCCCAATGCAGCCTCGAACGAACGCAGAGGTACAGGGCTAAATATGCATGCATGCAAAAACGACAATGCTTGAAACGAATGGTATATAAAATGAATTGAAGCAAGCAAAAGTATCAAAGTCCCCCAAACTCCCAGCAATGCCGACGCTGTCCCACCTACATACACCACATCCAAGTCGTGCAATCGTAAGCGGGAGCGCGTCAATCATTTCGTATATGGCCGTAACGTCGTGGCGTATATAAAAACGCGGGTATCTTCTGAAGAATGTGTATATACAGTACACAAAATCTGATCCGACCAATGAAGAGGGGTATACGCAACGAGCCTTAATAAGCTGTTGTCGCATTTTCCTCACTTGTAGCTACTGCTACTAGAGCTTCGAGTCTGAGCATATCACCCGACGATTTGGGGATCTGCTGTTGGTGTTGTTGCACCCGTCCCTGAGGATTTCCAGGCGCATAGGTGTAAGACGGATCTGCGCCATTTTGGGGTGGGTATGGGGCATATCCGTTGGCCTGCATGGCCCTAGGATCGTGCTGAGGTGGGATGTTTCCATTCCTGTTCTCCACCCACCCGTTGGAGTGAACGATGCCAGGATTGTATTCAACGACATTTGAGCTACTTGGTGTTCCGGGAATTCCACCTTCAGAACCACTTGAGTCGGCAGGAGAAGTTCGTTGTACGGGTTGTGATGGCACAACCGGTCCATGATACCACCCCATGCGCTTTGCTTCTCTTGGGGTGACTGGAGCAGGAGGAGCACTAACACGATGCTGCTGATAAGCCCCGCCGCTTGTCTGGGGTCTCACAGAGTACGCCGACTCCTCAAAACGGACTGCGGGCTGTGCTCGGCTTTGTTCAGCTTGAGCTTGGACTGCGCGGTGTGCATCTGCGGCCCAAGAGCTTGCTGCATCAGTGGGAGGGGTGCCTTGAGAAAGATCCAGACGGTTCATGTTCCGGTTGATACCCTGGTCCCAATGTTGACTTCTCGGTCTCTCTTGGTACTGCTCAGGTGGAGCCACAGGAACTCGACTTGGCGTATCGATCATCATCGGGCTGGGCTGACGACGAACAGGAGTGGTTGGCCTGGGAAGTGGATCGAAACTCTCGATACCCGGCAGGCGCATCGATTGAAGTGGAGGGGCGTTGCTTGGAAGTACAGTTGGAGCCGCAGGTGGTGGACCATTAGAATAGTAGTTCGGCGTTGTTACCTGTTGGAGACGGCTTGTGAAGCCAGAATCGAAGGTGGCAGAACGTGAATCTGGGTGCCACGTCCTACGTCTCCACGCTTCATCCGCAGCACTCGACATTGACTCTCGCCGTGACCATGTAGACCCGCTGGTAGAAGTTGTTGGACTCGAAATCATGCTGCCCGATGGTGAATAGGTTCCCGCATTACCCGGAGCCATGCCGAGGGCTGGTGGACCGTACGAGTTTCCATGTGGTGACTGGAAAGGATTGTTGACTGATGGAACTGAAAGTCTGCGGCCTGGAGTCCGATGACCATAGATGTTAGTGCTGTTGGTGCGAGAGTGTGATGAGATTGGCGACTGCATGCCGGATCCCCAGCGAGGACTGTTCTGGCCAGTCGAGAAGGTTGCCGACGTAGGGGTACTGAAGCCGCCAGGGGAATGGGGACGGAATTGGTACTGACCAGATGGGCTGTCTGGTCGTGTATAGATCTCTTGAGAAAACCGTTGTCGCTCTCCACCAGCCATGACTAATGGTGCAGGTCTTCGTCTCATGTCGCCTGGTTGACTGTAGACTGAGCTGATCGAACCGATACTCGATGTGGACAATGAGTTCCGCTGGTGGCCTCTGATCTGACCAGTCTGGCTGCCAGTCGTGCCTGCTCTCGATCGACTTCCCGGGGTCCTGACCCTATCCGTCCGAACTTGTCTTTGAAATCGAGTACCTGTAGCTGCTAGTGAATCTTGTGGTATTTCCTCGTTTTGGTGCACGGTCTGGGCGTGTTGGCGCAAATTATCAAGTCGCGAGAATCGTCGCGAACAATGACATTGAAAAGGACGTTCACCAGTGTGTTTCCTATCAAAGTCAGCAAGCATATTCAAGTATTTCCTCGTCGCAAAATCCGCTTACCTGATATGCCGAGCAAGATGCTCACTTCGCGTGAAGCTGAGGTTGCATGGTGGATAATCTTGACAGAAGAATCGCTGTGCTTTCGTCTTCTTCTTAGATGACCTTGTTCCATCAGCGTTCACGCTTGCATCATCATCAGATCCCTCTTCTCCATCGGAATCGCCCATTTCCACATCATCCGAGTCCCGAGACTTGGCAGAATATTGAGAATTTCCTCGATTCAACTCTTGTTTCGGTGTTTCGTCGTGGGCAGGCGCGGGTATGGTAGCGGGGAATGGCGATGCGGGTGGCAGAGGTCGTTGACTCGCAAGGGTGCCAA
Organism: Phialocephala subalpina; assembly: GCA_900073065.1. Lineage (NCBI taxonomy): Eukaryota > Fungi > Ascomycota > Leotiomycetes > Helotiales > Mollisiaceae > Phialocephala > Phialocephala subalpina. The sequence goes on from FJOG01000010.1 coordinate 1,341,521, forward strand.
AGTTGGCTCTGGTCGGTGTTGTTGCATCATCTCGCATCATTTGTTGTACTTGTGTTGTTGGAGCTGTGTTGGGTCGTGGAGTTAAAGGATTTGTTTCTTCGCCATTGCGACCGTGGTTATCCGGCACAAGGGTGGTGTTCACTGGGCGAAAAGTAGCCATGATGGTTGTGAGGTGTGCTTCGGAGATGGTATAAATGGCGAAGGAGGCTGGGGATCGTCGAAGCGGACCTCGAAGATACCGCTATTCGCAAGAAGGCGGCGGAGAGGATTAAAGAGGTTGGGGCGATGAAAGGAAGATACTATCTCGGTGCATCAAGACATATGAGATAGGCGCCGTGTTCGTAGGCCTGGATCAGGTACGAGTCGAAAGTTGGGATGAGCCGCACTCTGCGAGCGAGGGTGAGGCTTTCAGCAGATGTCCAGATGACACAGCTAGACCAGCTAGACCAGCAGCAGTGTCAAGTCCGCCGGGAGATAATTGAAACAGGTCAGTCTGTGGTCCAAGTCGACTCTCAATATCCCACGTTATGGATTGGGGATTGATAATGGCAGCGACGACGATAAGACGATGGCGGGGGAGCCAGGAGGATGATGGCAGTTAATGCGACCGGAAGAATGTGCCCTGAGATAGACGATTAATCGACGACAAGGATCTACCTCAGCGACTAAGGAGAGTCGGGGTTAGGGCCGCGGATCGAGGGGTACAGGAATTATGGTGAGGAGCGATGCGGCGAGAGTGAGGGTTGTTCTGGATGCGCTCTCTTGTGTGGTATTGGTATCACCAAAAAAAAGGGGTGAGGTTCCGTCGGAGGTCGAGGTTTGACGCTGGGAGCGATCTGCGGTTGGAGACAGAGGAGGATGGCGAAGCAGGAGGGGAGGTGGAGTGGAAGAGAAGGGTGCAGTGCAGCGGATTGAGAGAATGATGGATGGTGATTGATGGGTCGCTCTTAGTGTGACGATAAGCGAAGAGGGCTTACGAATGGGACGTGCAGGAGAGAGGAAGGCACGGATGGTGCGAGAGGCAAAGGGGCAAAAGAATGGGAATAAATAAAGAGGAGGCGTCGTTGACCATTAGTTGAGGATGGGGCTCGCGCTATTGTGGGTGGTGAGTCGTGGTGAGCCGTGAGCCTTCGGACGATGAGTTGACTTTGCTGATGCTGACGACGGCTTGCGATGTCTGGCCTGCGAAGCACGAGTTGAATGCGGCATCAATCTTGGTTGGGTCTTGCTGCCATGATGCTTGGATATGATATCCGGATTGTCGTTTGGTGGGCGTAGGCGTGGACGGCGATGTCGAGGAGGTTCGGGGAGGGTGCGGCTGGCTCGCTCTCACGATCACTGCCAACTCCGGGACGCCAGACAGACACCACGACTGGGTGAGATCTGGATGCCTCGATGGAGATTCAGATGAAGGCTGGGAGCGGTTTGCAGCTTGCAGCCTGCAGACGGCGGCGAGTAGCAGGGCAATCCGTACTTGGAGGCGGAGTGGGCTTGGGAGCAGCAAGTGCAGTGGGTGCTGCTTGTGAGCGGCGGGGGGGTGGTGCTGGGCGGCAGGCAAGAGGGGAAAAGGGTTGGACTGTGAATGTGAACGTAGGGAATTGGCTCTCCTGCTCTCCAGCGGGTCACAGCACTAAAATAAGCTGCGGTGAGGTGCCAGTTGGTCTCTCCTAGTGTTCTTTTCGCGCTGTTTCATGTCTCTTTTGTTCCTGAATTGTGCCTGCCCTTGCCTGCCCTTGCCTGTTCGGGGGAGCCTTGCAGTTGGATGCAGCCTCGAGGCCCGGCTAGAGTGCTGCAATATACAACCACTAGGACATCATTTCGCGCATACAGCCAAGTACTCTGTCGGCAGGTCACGCACTGCGAATACTTCCCAAGTCCCCAGTTGCCAGCCATCGTGTGATGTGGTAACGTTGTCGTTAATATGCGGTACTATTATATGCTATATGATACAGCGCCAGCTCACATATCACACAGCCATGCCATGGTTACCCCATCCTCGAGTCCCTTCCACCGGGCATATCCTGGTCTGGGCAACGCGGGACGATGTCATGATTCCCATCTACGGCTTCTATCGGAAGTGGCATGTGCTTGATAAGGAACGAGGGGCGCACACTTACCACACCGCCCAAGTGTCCTGGAATACACATAAAGAGGGGGTCCATGCTGACATGTGGTGAGTCTGACATCGAATCACGATACGAAGCTTATTTAGGATTCGGTCCCTCTCGAGGTCTTTTTCCAGGTCGCTTCCAGGATAACCTTACTCCATTCTCGAAAAAGGCAAAAGACAAACTGTCAACGAGGCACGGTCAGATCAGCTCCAGGCACGATCGCGAACACCACAAACCCTTTTTAAACTACTCCGACGGAGATGTGCCGCATCCAACCTTTAAGCTCCATCAGGTCCGGTCGTACCTTGCGCCTTCAGCTCACCATTTTCAACGTCGCCTTGCCAATCCCAAGGCCAGAATCAGGACCGAGTCGAGGCCGCAAGTCTATCTCGAACCTTCGCAGCCCTGCGCCCATGACTCAAGGCACTTTACATCATCATGTCTCACATATCTTGGGACCTCCCACAGGATTTGTTCTCTCACTTCTCATATAATCAGGTCTAGCCAACCACCAATTCTTCACCAGCACCCTTCTTCACGCCACAGCACGCTACCATCTCACGAACTTCGCGCCGACTCGCACATATTCAATGCACCCGCATCCCACATTCCAAGACATCTGCAAATGCAAGGCACGACGTCCAGATGATGCGGAGACATGGGATGGATTTGCATTTATACCCAATAATCTTTCCGAGGCTCGGATTTTTCTGGATACGATACGGTGCAGTCTGACAGGTAAGATCGTGTTGGGAAATCCAAATATTCCCGTCAAGTGACCAATTACTCGGGTTACACTACAGGATCCACAACAAACTTTTCTGCTGCAGTTCTTCAATTTTTCTTCCGCGTTCGGCGCCCGAGTGGAGTGACGGCGTGACTACTGGATCTTGTACCTGCTTCTTCACACCTCACGATACCGTTCCTCCGTACCTGGTCTCGTGGTTTGGCGAGGCTTTGTACCTGGTGCCTGAACTTCGGTTCTTTCTTTTGATGTAAAAAGCACTTCGGGTTCCTGAGGTCATCGTATTCTTCGGTCCCTTCTGGTTCCAAAGTTGGAGCGTTATGGGGCTGGCGGTTCCTTAGGGCCCGAATCCAGGAACGTTTTGGACGCCACAGTCATAATACACGGGATCGGAATCATCAATACGATATATCTAGGTGCCAGTCCCTGATTATCGCGATCATTGATCATTATATCCAGGCACCATGTACGAATTCAATGTTTAGTGATTCATCGGATTGTTTCCAGAAGAAGGAAATCGGCTTCTTAGTGCTGCTCCAGGCATCAGGCACAGATGCCAACATCAAGGCCTCATCATGAAAGTATAGTGAGTGGCATTTATCAATGATGGATATTTGTCACGATACAGTTCAGTGCAATATTCGAGAACACGATTCATTCGTCCAGTACACTAAGTACGTCCTCCAGCATTTCCACACTTACCGTGCCTCACCCCACTACTGTACCGGACGAATCAACGACACAACGAGGCGTATCTATTATCGCACTCTATTATACTTTCCCTTACAGCACCTACCTCTCATGTACGAAGCATATGGTTAGAATCTATAAAATAGAACTCTAATGTACTGTCAGATGCTTGTAGACCATTATCCGGGCAAGCCGAACAATATCAGCAGCCAAGCCGAAGCCAACGCCGGCGTGCGGCGTACCGATATTCCGATAAGCCTTGATGCGTTGGATCGTTTTGTATTACATCAGATCTGTGTTTGAGATATCTGACTGCATAAACACTAAATAGGTACTTTCGATGCCCAGCTCTTCTTCAAAATGATCGACAGCACGTGATGTCCTCGAGGACACCTTCCCATCAAGACCTCGGCATTCTCTGAGGGAGTTCTCGAATAAGAATTCTCAATTCCGTTTCCCCCTCAATTAAGGTCTTGACGGTGAAAATCTCGGACATTCGCGGACATTCCAATTTCCATCCTCTTGCGACTTATGTTGAATATTCTCAAACTCACAGTCTCCTCAGAGTCCAAGCATGCCACTTTCATCCCATCCCTCCTCATCCACCCCTTTTAATCTGACAATTTCTGTCATCTTAACCAACCACTTTCACTATCAACATCCCCCCACAACAAGTCTCAGAATACTTGACAGCAACATTCCGTTTCCCCCTCAATTAAGGTCTTGACGGTGAAAATCTCGGACATTCGCGGACATTCCAATTTCCATCCTCTTGCGACTTATGTTGAATATTCTCAAACTCACAGTCTCCTCAGAGTCCAAGCATGCCACTTTCATCCCATCCCTCCTCATCCACCCCTTTTAATCTGACAATTTCTGTCATCTTAACCAACCACTTTCACTATCAACATCCCCCCACAACAAGTCTCAGAATACTTGACAGCAACGAGATGGCTATGAGCCATTATCCAGGTCAGAAGGTGAAGTTGAGAGTTTGCGTCTCTCCGACGTCTTTGATAGTGCATCTCGCGTATAACGTTGACAAAAAACAAATATCAGATTCTTATATAATCCAGTAATCCTACATTCACACTCCGACGACTAGATTCTATATATGAGATCTTCAAATTCAAACATATTCCACTTTTCTTCATAATCCGCAATATGAATTTGACAATGGTAGTAAACTTCAAAGAACTTATCTCATACTCTTTACACATTCCTCCTAACCCTACCCACTGCGAGTTCTTAGCCAAATCTTCAATCCTATTGTTATACGTCAAGTAATACCCGAATAAGCAAAATTTATTACTTATTATCTTTTGAACTTACTAACTCTTTTCGCTATAAACCCCCAAGAACCCAATAGTAAGGATTTTCACTTCAAAAGTACGTTATAAACGCCTTAGAATAACCATTTAAGATCACTTTATAATAATTATATATACTTATCCCAAATACAAGACGAGGGTTTGTTCGCAGCCCCTGCGAGGTGTTTCTGGTATTCGTGGAGTGGTGGTGACTTCCAATGGACTGATACGGAGTTTATATACCAAGATATTACCAGGCTTGCGGCTTGTAAGATGTTTTGAGCTATTTCATTAAAGTTCAAAAGAAATCTGAACGACGGTTTGAGATCTGAGAAGTGGATAACAAAAGTCTCCTCATTTCTTTTCGAGCTCGTGCTTGAAAACTTACCCCTCTTCAGCCCTTTACCTCCTCAAACATCAAAACCTCTGACGTCAAAGATAAATCGGGAAGATTCACTTCCTGTCCCCTTCTCAACTTTGTAACCCTTTACCTCGCATAAACTATTATATAAACGCTCCGTTGTCTCTCCAAACTGCTTCCCCAACAATCCATGGAAGCAGTTTCTCGGGCAAGCCATCTGTCCCTTGTGGTGAAACGCCAAACTTCGTTTGAGACGACACTATGAGACGCTTCCCATTCCTACGACTAGGACTAGTACGCAGTATGCAAACTTGTTTTAAACAACCGTATTTCGTTGTTTGTTTCATTGTTTTGAATGTGTTTGCTGTCAAGTGTTTGGATTGCTGTCAACTGTCTATTTGATGTGACTTCAGATGGAGGGAATAAAGACGTCAGGAGAAGGAAACGTAATCTAGAATAGGATAAGTATCAAAGAATACTAGAACATATATATTTTTCTGGGCTAATTTTGGCCTTCAATGGATAAGGTGACATTCTGGCTGACCGTCTCTGGCATGGCATAGGTACCAAATTGCTTGCTTGGTGAAAATTCCTATTGAGGACGCTGGATGGTAAATTATATAGGTAACTAACTTTAGATTCGTAGGGCCACGCATGAATCATTGGTTCTACTTGAAAAAGACTTTAAAACTGGAATTGACTTCAAGCCTCACAAGGCGAATAGTTGGTACGGGGGTAATGGAGATCTCAAGTGGGGAGAATTGATATTTTGACGCATCTAAAACTTGGAAAATAAGTGGACACAGAGATTAAATTGAGTTCGATGTGTTCTTATCTTGTTTCCCGGATCTCAACCCTTTGTCTTTGCATTGTGAGTTTCCAAGACTGAATGAAGACTGATGTGACCCCTCACACGTGACAGCCCCGCCCCCAACTTCAACCCCTCCATTCCTCACCCTCTTCCTCTTTCCCCATCCTCCACCACAGCCCTAACCCAACTCCACCATGCCTTCATCCACTTCAACCCTCCCCATCAAGAGTCTCCCCATCGAGAAACACGCCCTCGACCCTCCTCCTCTAGTGGAATTAGCGTCCGTAATTTCAAAGGGCCTTCAAGCCAACTACAAATCCTCCACCGTCTCCATCATCCCCTGTCCAGATCTCACAGCCTCCCCCTTCCATCTCGCAGCTCCCGGCCTCTCCGGCCACGAATCAATAGCAGATATAGGCGGCCCTCCCTTTCTCCACCCTCTTCCGGACTTTTCGAAGAAGTATTCTTTACCCGACATACTCTCCCATTGTGGTGATGGAGAAAAAGGTGGGAGGTTCGCAATAGGAGCTGGGGCTGGGCCTTTTCATGTTGTTGGGCAGAACAGCGAGCTTGCTCCTAATATATCTGTTGATGGGGATGGAGAAGTCAATAACTTGACAAAGTATGCGAAAATTGGAAAGAATGGAGAAGTTATCTCAGGTCCTGTTCCGGAGGGAAGTACGGATTGCTGCTTGATGGCGAATCTCTTCATCTCCTCCGGCCTTCCTGGAAATGTGCTGAAGATCACTGCGAAAAGGTGGGAGGTTCGCAATAGGAGCTGGGGCTGGGCCTTTTCATGTTGTTGGGCAGAACAGCGAGCTTGCTCCTAATATATCTGTTGATGGGGATGGAGAAGTCAATAACTTGACAAAGTATGCGAAAATTGGAAAGAATGGAGAAGTTATCTCAGGTCCTGTTCCGGAGGGAAGTACGGATTGCTGCTTGATGGCGAATCTCTTCATCTCCTCCGGCCTTCCTGGAAATGTGCTGAAGATCACTGCGAAAAAGACATGGTCAAATGGCTGCGATTCTTCGACATGTCAGCAAAAGAAGGAGAGGAGATGGTGTGTTTGACAACCTTCCATTCCCACGACCCAGGGTTGGGGTTGAGGATGGAGCACACGCATTGTTTTGCTAACGGGAAAGGGAAAGATGGGAAGGGAGGACATTATCATGGTGATACGGAAGATACGAAAGATGAGGTGGAGTATGAGGGGTATTTCAACATTGCGAGGATTATATATAGAATTGATCGTCCCGGTGGAGGTCACGAATAGAGAAGTTGGAGATACTCATCATTCGTTACTTGCTTTTTGCCCTTTTCTGTTTCAAGAAGGGCCATCTCCTTCGCCATCATCCCCACCATGCCGCCTCTTAAGATGCCTCTCCAAATTATCGCTCCTAGTATACTTCTTTCCCAACTTCTTACACTCCTCAAACAGACAAAAAAACTCTTCTTCGCCAAAGATATCTTTGTGGACTCCATGTTGATGCCGGCTGAGGTCTTTCTGTCTGCCGAAGGTTTGACCACAGATTTGGCAGCTGATTGGTTCGGTGTGATATTTGATGTGTTTACTGGATGTTGTTAGTCGAGGTGCGGGGTTGAAAGTAAGGGAAGCGAAGAAGGATGGGATATGAGTGAGTGAAGTGTGAATGAGGAGGGAGGGAGGGAGGGGACTCACTTCAAGTCGCTTACGCGAGCAAATTCTTTGTGGCAGTGGGGGCATGGTGGGGTTTTGCAGTTTTGGGAGATGCAGTGTGAGAAATTGAGTAGTACTCAATAGCAAACTAGGTGCTACTTAACTCAACTCAACCAAAATCTTATGCTACTCTACTCAACCCAATAGCTAATGAGTAGTATTGAGTAGGCTATTGAGTAGAATCACGTGGTTTTAAGCTATAATATCTAATTGGCTAAAAAAGGAAAAAGGGATAATATTAGGGAGCTAAAGCTCAAAGGTTAAGGTTAAAGAGGTTCTATTAAAACAATTCTAAGCTAAAAAGCTTAAAAGAGCTGAATTTGAAGCTATATACATTATATATAGCCACGTGGTGCGGCAAGTACCAAACTAGCGCTATAAAGGATAAAAGGGAAAAGATCCTAAAAATTTGTTTTATATTATTTTCTTTGATTTAAACTATAAATTGCATTGATTTGAATATTTAAATTAAAGGTTTTATTCTTGCATTAAAAGTATTTCATTTTATATAATTTTATATATGATGGTCACGTGTTTACTCAATAGTATTAAGTAGCTACTTACTACTCAATTCAATAGCTTAGTCATAGCACTACTACTCATACTCAACTCAATACTACTTGGATTGTATAAACCAGAAACTACTTCGTATAATGAATGATATAATATTTTAAGTAAGGTGGGAAAGATAATGAAGTAAAGGAAATAATAGTCCAAAAAATCTCTTACTTACATGGCTGGAGTTCACTTTACTCAAGGTCTAAGAACATAAAGCTTACTGGATGGATTAAGAAAAGGAAAATTATTTCAAATATGTGATAAATTTATATAAAAAGAGAGAGGCTGTCAAATGTGGGTTTTATGTACAGTACAACGATACCTCAGGTGAGGGGTGCTCATGCATCTGCACCTCGAGAGCCGAACCCAACATCATCATGGTGACTTCTCACGATGAATGAAGCCTTTTCAAATAGCTATGGAGAATGAATTAACGCGAACAAGTCCCCGATCTTTTTAAGTCTAAAGGTCAAATTTACCATCACCTGACGATTCCAAGAACTCGATCGGCTGCCCGCCCAGCATGAAGCCCACCCAGCTCCATCTCTGTTCCATTTGCCGCAATGCGACCACCTCACAAGAACAATTAAAGGCACTCATAGGCAAAGGCATAGCACTCTGCAGAGGACCCCGGCCAGCTCCCCCAGAGTCTGGCTGTGACCTCCGCAAAATATCATGGGATTGCATCGACGCCTTCAATGCACAATTGAAATCCGCGTACAGCTCACCTTACCGCAGTGGAGACGCTGACCTCAGCAAGAAATACACCATCACAGCCGCTGAACCCCAACTGTATTTGAGGGCTTGGAATGGGCCTAAGGAAGAAGGGAGGGAATGGTTTGATATTGACCAGCTTTATTTGGAGTATGGGTGGGTTAAAGAGAGTGGTGGGGGCTTTTCCGATGTTATGATTTTTGATGTTTATGCTTTGCCAGGTATGTATTCCATTACGTTGACAATTCGGATTTCGATATCTGAATGTATTGAGATCTTCTACCCTCAATATGAAGTAGTTCTAGATTTGAGGATTTCGAGGTAATAAATGATGGTTTGCAGATGACCCCGCTTCAAAATACATCACTACAAGACCGATCAACCCAGACGTGGATTCCGCAGCAGCGCATGAGCAGATACGGACATGGTTATCTAGCTGCAAAGAAGACCACCCTAATTGCCCAAAATCTCTCGATCGAGTCTTGCCCACAAGAGTCCTCGATGTCGGACCAGCAGGCGGATCCCAGGAACCTAGGATCTACATTACCAGAGGAGAGACAGCCCAATACCTCGTGCTAAGCTACTGTTGGGGCGGACCGCAGCCCATTACCTTGACTCTTTCTACCCTGGAAGCAAAGACCAAGAGCATCGAAATGAGCTCCCTACCCCAGAGTCTACAAGACGCAGTAAAAGTAACCCGCAAACTTGGGGTACGCTATATCTGGATCGATGCCTTATGTATCATCCAAGACAGCACCGAGGATAAAGAGAGAGAGCTCAAGAAAATGGCACAGATATACCAGAACGGACTTCTGACTATCTCAGCAGCAAGCGCTCGCACGGTTTCGGATGGTTTCCTCCGGAACCGAGAAGGTCTATCCACCAATATCCCCACGTTCTGCTTGCCGTACTGCTTGCCGGAGCCAGATTCTGGAACTGAGGGAAGTATCGTCGTGCAAGAATCACACCACTACGACCCACGCTCAGAGCCGATAAACCAGCGCGCCTGGACGCTGCAAGAGCGCTTGCTGTCCCCAAGGGTTCTTGTGTACGGGACTCTGCAGCTGCTGTGGCAGTGCCAGAGCGAGCAGCTCATCAGGAACGGAGGCGTGAAGGGGAAATTCTTCGAATCTGGATCGGAGAGGTTGAATGCTGCTTTCTTTGCAAAGGACGCCCCGGAGCAGGGTGGGATGAGTTTGATGGACTTGACATATGATTGGATCAATATTGTTACTGATTACACGCATCGGGGCCTGAGCTTTGCGGATGATAAGTTGACTGCGATTGCGGCTATTGCTTCTGATTTTCGGAAGTTGAGAATGGGGGATGAATATTTGGCTGGAATTTGGAGAAGTAGTTTGGTTATGGAATTGATGTGGATGGTTCCTCCGCCTTCTGCGGAGGAGACGAGTGTGACTCGTACACGGCCGGTGGAATATCGAGCTCCATCGTGGTCTTGGGCCGCGATTGATGGACCAGTGGCTTTTGGTGGATCGTGGAAAGATTGGCCCGAGAAGGTACCGGAGGATGCAAAGATAATGAGGTGTGAGACGACGTTGAGGTCCAAGGAGGTACCCACGGGCAATGTGGTTGATGGTTTTCTGGAAATCTATGGCCGGGCGAAACTTGCCTACCATGACTTAGACTCGCACGATATTTTTGATAGAGAAGATGAGGCTAGAGAACGCCCAATTTTCAAAGCATATATGGATGCAGAGGGCGACAAAGAGGAAGATGTGTACTGCTTGAAATTGCAGGGGGGTTATGGGATTATGTTGCGGAACATCTCAGATCATTATGAACGGATTGGTTTTTATGAAATGATAGATCATGGGGAACGGAGTAAGGGATGGTTTGACAATCACCCTCCCCGAACTCTTGTGGTTAGATGAAAGGATACTCAACTCATATAGTGGATAGAACAAAATTATATGGACTGCAGGTAAATGTAATAGTTTTATTTATAAAATATATAGCCCAAGGCAAAACGTAAAGAATAATATAAAATAATTTAAAGGTAGAAAAAAGTCCTATGTATAAACACAAGCAAACTAGGATAATTGTCTGGGGATGAGCGTACAATGGGAACAGATTTGGGACCCATGGCTGGGAAAGGGGGCCTTTTCGGGCTCCTCGTTAAAGGTTGACGACTTCTGGTGGAGATGGGTGAGCAGACCTGAGCAGACTTAAGCCGAAGTTGAGCCAGGCCTGAGCCGCCTAAGCAAAGGCGGCGCAGGGTCACGTGGGCCAGAGGGTTGGGAGGTGTCGAGATTCCGGTCAAGAAACACCATGTCTTCGTCGTTCGACGTGTCCGACTCGTACATGTTTAACACATCAATCATGTCACCTTCACATGTAAGTTACGTCCTAGTTTCACAAGACTTTCTCCATGACTTACCAAATGCTTCGTCAAACCGAGTTGCGTTACTGTCTACCCTCCCAGCCATTGCTATCTGCTCCGAGGAATACTCGATTACTTTCCGCCTTCTGCTTAAAACAAGATCATGAACCGGATGATATTAAACGGAGGGGGGTTCCTCCTATATGTATCCACCGTGTAGCTGCACACACCCTCTACTGCTGCACACACCCTCTACTTCTGTACACGCCTCCGTAAATTGCATAGCTGATGAGTCCCGCAAAATTTGAAACCCTCGTTGATGACAGATTCGATTTCGGCGCAAACAGAGACAAGGCATGTTGAGGAGTTGTCGGAACGACCCTGGTACTATTCGTCAACAAACTAGAATTAGTCCAGAGTCGCAATAGTAAAAGCGGATCAGCGGGTGGGTTTTTCCTGTGCTGAGATCAGGGTGATCAGCAAAGACTTCTCATCCAGGTAGAAACGTTTCTTCCAAAGGGATACTTGTCAAATTCCATGCTCAACTCACACCGCAATGACCGCGGCCACATCCTTCTTATGACTTGCAGCCGGTGCGAAGGCTGCGTTTGGGATAACATTCGCATCCTGAAGGCTTCGGCAAATCAAGAGGAAGGACAATAGAAATATTGCTCTCGGAGTAGCCATGATGCCACAAGTTAAACCTCCAGCTTCGAAAGAGAATCGAATATGAGATGAAGTCAACTGAGGTGAAGATGCTGTAGGTATGAAGCGTTGTTGTAGAATCGGGAATGCTAAGAAATTGGAGGCACCCTACGACAGCCTCGCGAGAGTAATGCGGGAGGATAGTGTAACCGCGTGTATGGCTTGGGCTGAGACTGGAGGCACCCTACCACAGCCTCATTGACACGATCGCACCGGAGAAACCCGCTTCCTGGAAATGTTTGTGAGGGGGTCAGGGTTGGAGGCACCCGCACGGCGCGCGATGCAGGGTGATGACAGCTGCATGCATAAAGACCTTAGGATCAAGGCCCAAAATCTGGTCACCCTTCTGAGGAAGGCGCCACTGAGCTTTCTCTTCATCCAAATATGGCAAATCATCTACATTGCTGCAAGTCTGCTTGAAATGTTTTGCATGATGAGCCATCTAGATTTTGGCGCTCATCTAGTATAGATCGATCTTTTAAAGAAAGATCTATCGCTGGAAAGTTTGTATAAAATGGACTTGTTCTCTCGAGTCGCAATTTGCGGGTTTGCGCGAGATGCAAACACTTCTTATTCACTTAGTCCTTCGGTTTCGGGGCACTGACCGCTCAACATTCAGCTCGCATCCCCTGAAAAAGGTGCGAGCCCGTCCGCTTTAAGCGCTAGAAAATAGTGTTTGAACCCTGAAGCAACCCCTCACTTGAGGATGCGCATCCACCAATTCTTCGTTTTCCGAATAAGAGGCCCGGAAGATAAAATAATGTTGAAGGCATGCTTCTGTACGAGGAAAAAGTTGCAGAAATATCGGATGATAAATGATTGATGAGAACTACTCAAAAAATCAATATATTTGAGCATTGAACAGTTGGCCTCTCCCCCTGGCGCAGGTCATTGCGATGGCCGATACTTCGATCATAAAAGCTTCGTTCAATTCGTACTTCTATTCTATGACTCCATGAAGGATTCTAGTCTAGCCGCTGCTCAACAGTAAGTACTCCCACACTTCCTCACAAGTTGGCCAATGCCTGGTTGAGCGTCATCTGAGCTCTGCTTGGTGGCGATGGGCCTGGTACTTTCGGCGCGTTGTCCAAGATGCCCTCAATCTCCTTCATCACCTTATCGGTCAACTTTGGTAACAGCTCAAGACACTTAACGTTCTCCGTGATTTGAGATGCCTTGGTCGCACCCAAGATCGCCACCGAAACGTGCGGGTTCTTGACCACCCACGCCAGTGCCAAATTTCCAACACTCCCTCCAAGCTTCTCTGCGATCTTTGAGAGAGATCTCACTTTCTCAATCTGCGCCTTCTTCTCCGGAGTATCAAACATAGCAGCTTGGTCTTTCGAGATTGTGGCGTAGCGAGAATCTTTCGGCACACCGTCATTGTATTTCCCCGTCAAGATACCTTGGTATAGCGGAGACCAGATCGTGGTTCCATAGTTGTATAGTTTGTATAGCGGTGCATATTCAGCCTCGAATCGATCCCGCACAAACATATTATACTGTGGCTGCTCCACCACCGGACCCTGCAGACCGAGACGAGTAGCGACGTGTTGAGCATGCTCGATTTCGAAGGCAGACCATTCGGATGTACCCCAGTAGTGGGCATGGCCGTGCTCGATAAGGGTGTTGAAGGCGCGGACGGTTTCTTCCATGGGTGTGCACCAGAAGTCGGCGCGGTGGGCGTAGACTACGTCTACGGAGTCGAGTTCGAGACGTTTGAGGGAGCGCTTCATACCTTCGATGATATGTTTTCGGGAGAGGCCGTTGTTGTTTGGGAATCCGTTTCCTGCAACCCCCAATTAGTATCATCCCACTCTTCGATCAATTGGGAAGAAGGGCCAAATGTACCATCACCAAACATCAATTTTGTAGTAATAACGTAGTCATCCCTCTCAAACCCACACTTCTTCAACGCCTTCCCCATAATAATCTCACTCTGTCCCTCCGCATACACCTCCGCCGTATCAAAGAAATTAATCCCATGATCCCACGCCTCTTGCAGACAAGCAGCTGTTTGCTCAACTTCCTTGACGCCGTTGTCAGAGCCGTAGGTCAACCAGCCGCCCAAGCCGAGGACAGATACTTTCAGGCCGGTGTCGCCCAGGTAGCGGAAGAGCATGTTTTTGGGCTCGAACCGTTTGCCGGTTTGGGGGAATCCTTGGGCTGGCATTTTAGGTGGTTTTCTGGCGATTGGTTGTTAATTGAGGACACTGAAGAGGCCAATTGAGTGGCATACTTACTGTTGATGAATTGAGTTGGAGTTGCGGTGGTGAGGTCGATGTTGGTGAAGGAGAGAAGAGAACAGATGTGAGGAGAGAAATGTTTTTGTCTCTAAACTCGAATGTCACTGCAACGTCATTGACTTTTGCCTGGTGAAGCTACCTGCAGCTGCAAGGAATGGCGGGGTGACTAGTTATGGCCGATATCGCCGAAGGCAATGTGGGGTCTGGCAGGCGACCTTCCTGTTCCTGACGGCCAAGCGTTCTCATTATTAATGAGAATTCGATGTTTCCTTCACCGCGAATTGAGCTTTGTTGTTGAGAATGTCCTTGGAGAATATATTTCGCTGAATCCTACGGCAGAGTCCTTCCTTTCCGATTTCCGCTTTTCTTGGGAGTTTGGAGCGGGCTGGGAAGATACAAATCGACAACTTTTGTAGCGAGAGATATCGCGACGTTGTCGATGACCTCGCGAGGGTTTCTCATCATGTTGCCGGTACATCGAGTCGAGAAAAAGTTCTTTTGGGATTTCTGAAGATCTTATGGGAATCCGACGATGGTAGAACGACTGTGACTCGGGGACTTGTTGGAGTCCAGACCTTATAAACTCGCCGAAGCTCGCATACACCATTTGAGGTCGACGACGACAACTCACCATTTCTGCTCGATGATGTGGGAGGCTGCCCACAATGTTCTCGATTTTCATTCCATGACGACGAAGGCTGAGAAGTGCAATACCGCAGCTTCATATCGACCGCTGCCAGGTGCGAGTTGTGATGTTCGGATATGGCGAGTACGAATCCGAGTCCTGGGGCGGCTGAAGGTCAGAAATAGTTCCCGAGATTTCTGGTTGTTGATCCTTCCAGAACATCTGGAAAGCCGCGCGGGGGAGGCCGAGAATGGATCCGTCAAGTGATAAGCTTAATTATTTGAGCCTTGCACGAGATGCGTGCGTAGACATCATGTCGCGTTGAACATCTTCCCAAGTTTGAATCTGGGGATAGAGTCACATGAGGCTGGGGCGAGCCTCTGATCATTCCGATCTGCGATTTCGAGCATGCTTTGGGACAGTCGTCGTCCTTTTAGATAGTTACGCCTTCTCTCTCGACATGAGTTTGAGAGGAGGAACGGATAAACAATATTGTTGGGGACGGCTTCTTCGGATGAGTCAAGACGCGTCCAGGGGCTTTGATGCCAAGATGCGAGCGAGTACGAGTTTCATGCGAATACGGGCCAATCATCATCTATCCGAAATTTCTCGGGAACCTTCATCGAAGCCTCAACCCCACAGCAACAGAAGGTGCTAGCGTATCAGAGTAAGACTTGCAGCCCAGTCAAAGCTTGTAATAACTTTATTTGGACCTTATTTACTGTTCTTATCACTGATTGGTTTCAATTCGGTGCGATTTACCAAGAATACCACCATCAGTACGTGTCAAAGTGAAGCTTAGCAATCCTCACAACATGAGATGCTGGTTTTCACACGCAGATGCCTTACCTCCCCTAGTCGAGTGCCTCAGATGACGCGGCGATGGTGACACTACCCTGCCGTTCTACAAGGCTGAAGAAGCTTCATCCTAGGCGATGAACATCTTTGGAGAACCCAGTGAACCTTGTTTGCCGGAATGGCCCTATCTTCCACTGCCTCCTGTCGATCTGTGCCCATTGAATGGAGTCTTGGCTTCATATGCGAGGCTATGAGTCTTGGCTGGGCGACGAAGCTCGCAGTAGCCCTTGTCGAGCTCGAGCTGTATAAGAACGTCGAGAGTTCTCGTCGGCATTGTCCCGTTCAGCACAATCCACATCTCTACATCAATCTTCCTTTCCCCAACATATATTCGCCTCACCTTCTATATTATCTCCATAAACGCACCTGCAAACTTGTTTAGGACCCTTTTCGACCCCTCGCTACTTTCCAGCCAAACCATCACTCACATCACATCCTCCTAACTTCCTCACCATGTCTACCTCAGAGAAAGCCCAAATGCAAAGCAGAGCTTCTACACTCTATGAAACATCTGAAATGAACGATGAAACAATCCGCCAGTCCGTCTCCGTCCCACCACAATACACTGCAACCGCCTACACCGAATCAACATACTCCACACCAGCATACACCAGCACCAACACCCTCGAAAAACCCATCGTCATTCCCCGTAAGACCCTCTCCCAGCACCAACATCCCCTCCCTCCCCGGCTTCCACCTCTCCAGTTCGCTAATCAAACCCCAGAACAAACCAATATCTTCATGATTAAGACTTTCAGTCCATTCGCTCGCGCATATTCGCCCGCACTGAGAAACTTGCCGATTCCGATCCCGAAAGACGAATTCATCCAATTCATCGACGGCCTAAATAACGCATTCGTCTCGAGTCCCATCTTCCAAGCCGCTCATGTAGCCGGCGGTGCGCTGCTAGGCTCACAAATCCTCCCCGCCCAAGCCGTCGGCGGGGTCTTCCAAGTCGTCTCCGTCCTTGGTTCTGCCGGCGTCAGCGTCGTTCGAGTCCGCCGCTACATGAAGAAAGCGAATCAGAATATCTTCGCTCCTCGCGGTCTTATTGTTAAGATCATGTCCACCAAAAAGATGATGGCAGAAACTGGCGTTGGAGCTGAGAATTTGGATCCCAAGGGCAAACTCGCCTTACCTCCTCTCGAAGAACTTAGCGATCTCACACCACAAACCGGCGCCCTCATCCACCATCCAACAGAACAAGGAGTACGAACCCACGAACGCACAACATCCTCCGTCGAAGATCCCCGCATGCGCAGAATCCGAGCACTGAGTGGTTACATCGCTCCCCTTGAATTCGAGACCGAGCCAATACAGCCCAAAGGCATGTACGAAAAATACGGCGGCGCTCCTCTCCGCTGGATGAACAAGCGGGCAGACACCAAAATGGCCAAGGCGGCTGACAAATCCGCTTCCGCTCGTCTGGAAAAAGCACCTGAGGCGGAATCCATCATCAACTCGGCCGAGCGGGAGCTCGAGCAAATCGATCGCGACAGCGCTGAGATTCACCAACGACGACTCGATGATCTCAATCGCAGCCGAGACGAAGGAGATCGGTATAGGATTGAGGCTAGGGCAGAGCAGGAGTTGTCGAGTTTGGAAGATGCGAAGAAGAGAGTAGTGGCGGATAGAGATGAGAAGATTGCGGGGATTTATAAGAAGGGGGATAAGAAGTTGGAGAAATTGGCGAAGAAGGAGGAGAAGATCGCTAATCGAATTCTGTGGGTTGTGGTGGAGAAACTTGACGGGCATCAAGGGGATGAGTTGTTGGAGGTTGAGAGTCGGGGGAGTACGCCTGTTGGTGCATGATTGCGCTGTCAAGGCGAGGACGTGTGAATGGGTCTTGTTGGATTGGAGTTATGGTAGATCGTTATGATTCACGATTTCTTTCAGAACTAATTTCTTGTTTGTGATTCACAATGCCGTTTGAATCTACTTTCGCAACCTTGTCTTTATTATCTACTATAAATTTCTCTCCTTCCGTGTACGACACAACACCACAGCATCAACATGCCACCATTCTCATTCTTAAAACCCCGTCCCTGTCCTCGATCCTATCAACCAACCAATACAAAAGCCCCTCATCTTCCCACACCCCTCAAAATCTACCAAGGCCGCATCACGCACTGCAAGTCCGTCTGGAACACTATCCTAATCCAAAAACTGCTTTCCAGACAACGGGACCTCATCTCCAAAACAAGGATCAATCATCTACAATGGCAGCTCCACAATCTCGAGTGGGACATCACATGGCGTCAAAACTCCCAATCGCCACAGCATTTACAAGGAAAATTTGAGTGGATGGGGAGGCTGTTTTGTTTCAGGGGCGGAGGGAAGGAGAAAGATCCTTTGAACGAGAAGAGTTTGGCGCTGGTGAAGACGTTTGATGATTTTTTGTTGGAGTTGAAGATGAATCTAAGAACGGAAGAAGTTGAGGGGAAGATGAGGGATGTTGGGGTTCAGGTTTTAGTTCCTCCTCCTGTACCTCGACCTTCGAATTCACCGAAATGTGTGCCTTCACCGAGACTACCTCAAGTGCCAACTCCTTCATCCGCACCCCCTTCTCCTCCACCAACACCTCCTCCCAAAGACGTCCCAGCTCGGAAAGAAATCAAGATAGTTAAGGTTCTTAGACCTGAGAGATCACAGGAATCTGATTTTTTGACACCGAGGGTGCCGCCTCCGATTCCGGGATCGCCTAAAGTGAAGTTCGCGGGAGGTGGTGGAGGTGGGTCGAAGGAGAATTTGTGAGTGTGCTTTGATTACGAATTTACGAAGGAGTGAAGAAGCAAGGGTTGAAGGGAAATGCTGATGATTTTTAGGGTAGGCAAGAAGGGGAAGGAGGGGAATAGGATGGGGGAGGGAAAAGGGGCGAAGCAGGAGAGGAGGATAAGTGAGAAGAAGCTGAGGTCAAGGGGGTCGTTTGGGAGTTGTTATTTTTGGGCTTAAGGCACAGGGCGGGTGATGGAGAGTCCTTAGCATTGCTATGAATTTATGATCTGCGAAGTCCTTTTGGCTGAAGTCATGTTCTGGGCCCGAATATGCGCGAATGTCCCGATGCGCAATGGTTTGTTATGGACGTGATTCACAGTAAATAAGTACTGAGAAGCCATTGAGGGGAGCTCTGCTTACTAATCGTCGAACTCAGATATGCTTATTGTTAAAGATTCAATCTCATCTGGGAATGTATGATGCTGCTTGCTCCTCGCGTAGTTCCTTCGAGGTGTTTGAGGGAGGCTTATGAGTTTGAGCGAGCCCCTAAACTTGACGAGTTTCTGCGCGAAATCACAACACTATTATCAATTGCACGCACGTATACTCTCAAGAACACAGATGGCACCTAATGTGTTTGTGTGTTGAGATGCCTGTTCTTACACAATGTCTATCTAACTGCGGCTCTTCCTTATGCCCCCACACTCGCCAGACTCAACCTCGAACCAAATGTAATTATGACTCCGCCTTGTGTCTGCTCTAATGCTCCCCTATTACACCCAGTACAGGCTATTCCATCCATTCTGTGCATAAACGGTATTACTCCTTATATTTCTGTACCAAAACCGACAAATGTCCTAATCCTCGCGGAACAACTCCTCCATTCCATCATACCGACTGAACATCTCTCCATCCTGATCACAGATAGTTCTCGTAGCCAACCTGTCGCAGGGAAACCCACTCTCGTACCCATCATAGGGGTTTTCTCTCTCCCGCAGCAATTGATTCAAGTTTTCGAAGCGTACCACATACGGAGGAACGACCCAACGCAACTTCCTCCTTTCGGTATCATTGTCGACTTGTATGATTGAGTGAAGGTCGTAACGGTTGTTTCTAACAACTTGGAAGAAAGTCTCAAAATTCTTGAGTTTAGTCCAGTGCCGTGAGGTATCGAGAGTGCTCATGAAGTCCCGAAACTCTGCCTTGGCCATACTTGCTTCTCTAATGTCAAATGCTAGATCCAGCAAGGAATTTATGGGATCAAATCGGTCAGAAAGTCCCTGTCCCTGCTTCTGTTGCTGGTAAAAGAGTAGGTCTGTGAGGTTTGAATCTAATGGAACGAGGTGAGATGAACCTTCTCCCTTCTTCAAAAGCGCATCCATGGTAGCTTCTGGATGGGGTGTAGCAGTATTGAGTATGTAATCCAGACGTCGCAGATTCGGGAAGTCTTGGGCTAGTTTCGAGAGATTAGGAGCAACTTCAAAACGGTCCGGGCTTTCGTGCTCAACTAGATCCAGACTCAAGTTTTGCACCTTCTGCGTTGGAAATGAAAAACTCCATACTAGGTAAGCCACGTTCTGAGCGGCCGAATACAAATTTGTCGGTGGCGAAGTTGAATCTCATGTAGCGAAATCCGGAGAACTTGACCCTAGTGAACGAGGGAAAATTTGGGATCAGACCCAGAAAGTTGTTTGGAGGGTAGTCGTGCAGGAGAGGCTCGTATGTCTCCGATGCCAGCTCCCTGGATTCATGGCACACTGAAAGCGCAACCGGGTTTGGGTCGCCCCCAATCGTGCAACGCAATTGCGGGCGGTCGAGCATCTGGAGATGCATGCGGACGACTCTTGGACGTGTTTCGAGGGTATGCTCCCAGATTTGGAGTCTCAACTCTTTGGGAAGCTCTGGGAACAACGCAAATTCCTCGAGGTCCGTTGCGCTCTTCTTCGCGGGCACACTAAAGCTAGACATTTTGCACCAAATTTGGTCCTAGTCTTGAAGAAATATTTGCTGAAAAAGGATCGAAGCAGATAAAGGATTGAGGAGGTCGAAGTTGAGGCGGTGAGCTTAACAACGAAGTGGGTTGCGCACTTCGAGAATTGCTCTGAGGAAGCGGTGTTTTTCGAGGCGGAGAGATTCTTCTTCGGATGGTATTCTTCAATGTGCGCGTGAGAGTTCGTTGTGTACCTAGGTATGTATGTACGTCGATGGTTAGACCAAGAAATGAAAAAGCGTGGATCCTTTGCGATTGGGAGGAGTTCGATGGGTTGGTCGGCGAGTAGGAAGCTAAAGGTTGTAGGCTGTAGGTCTTGTACGAGAATTATACTCGCCCAATTTTGCGCGCTAGTGATAGTAAAGAGCTAGGCTGTGGTGGGTCAGCTTATTTTTGAAGCCGAAAGTCAGTGGTTTATTCTCCCAGCCTTACGTAGACTTTCTCGATTGACTCTACCCAAACGAACACTGTAGCTTGCTGAGTGCCTAAGCTGATGATCCTTGTCACATCCAGTGTGATAAGAATGTTTCCAAACAGCTATGAGCTCCATATAAAAAGCGCTGACATTGCATTCTGGCGTCCGACAATATACAAGGACGATTCTTAGGACAAAGTGTAAAGTACTTCAAGGCAGGAAATACTGATTGCTTGCACTTCACTCAAGTACTCCTGGATCCCTTGTTTCAACAACATGTGTAGGTAATTTCCAGTCAGCTTTGTTTATTATTTTTATATAGCTTCAAATATTGCGACGCTGCGTGTTGTTCAGGCAGAGACTTGACAGAATGGAGCATATAATCACAAAACATTAGAGTGGCGTTCTGCATCCGAGGGAGTGAGGTGCTTGAATCATATCTATAGCTCGACACGCTACTTCTGGAATCACCGCATGCCAGCATCAGCTGGTACATACATTATCCTCGTGCGATGCTATCTCTGCTCACCGAACAAGCAAACACCTGAACGCATATTATGGAGCAATCTAACACGGAACAACTTGGGATTGAGCCAGTCTCGACAAAATATCAGTTGCCAATCTCACAGACGGCGTCACAGCGAATCAGATATAAAGTCTATCAAGACCGCCTGAATTACGTCAAGACCAAACTCGAACTCATCGATGTTGGAGAGCATACCCTGGTCCCAACCTCACCGCCAGAACGACTCTTGGAAGTCTCCTGGGCTCAAGGCCGCTTTCGAAGCTTTCGGGATACTGTAGTATCTGCAGAGAAGTATCTTGTCAAAGAGGTCGAGGACAGCTTTACGAGGAATAAAGTTGGGAATGGACTGAAAGGACGGATCTTAGGCAGAGTTGTAGCGCCGATGCATGACGAGCCTTGGGATCTGTTGATGACAATTCTCATGAGCGAGGTAGAACAGATAGATCAACATTTTCAGGATATGAAGGAGAGACAGTTATTTGACCGTCGTCGGCAGTCAAGTCTGGAAAATCTGTACGCCTTGGAGAAAAGGCGGCTCAGGCGTGTTCATAAGGAGCTTCCGGCATGGGATGTCCAAACGCTTCTAGCAAGGATTAAAACAGGCAGAGAATTGAGACGCGAAGAAAGAATGAGAAATTTAGGGCATGCTCTCGTTCTGCTGGGAAAGCAACTCAAACTTCGGATAGCGAGGACATTTCACCAAGAAGCACTCAGACTATTTCGATCAGAACAATAAATAGCTATGTCCAATCGTGAGATGAAGGCACGAGGGGCATTGCAATGCACTCATTCTAGCAAGCAATTTACAATCACACAATGTTTGTTCTCGGAACAATGTGCTTACGCAGAGCAAGCCCACAACGCTTTTTGGTGTGAATGAAGCAGTGATGAAACTACTGCTTACTCAAAGATAGCTTGTCCAATAGAGTGACGAAGGATACATAAGTATGATTCAAGAGCAAGCAGCGGTAAGTAGATTGAGCACGTGTCAATGATTCACAATTCGGAACAGGTATAAAAGTCAAAATCTCGTTAACAACTCTCCAAATACTGCGATAACCAATTTCCATCATCAAGAACATTGCAAATCTAAAGTCAAATATTTCATAATATCATTACCACGTCTCAACATGTTCGTTAAGCCAGTATCTTCCAGTGAGCTGCAAATTCTGAGAGACAACGATATCCTGGAGTATTCCCGACATCAAGTTCGCATCGTGAACAAAAGGCTCCAAGAACAGGCGTACCAGTTTATTTTCACAACTCCAAAAGAGCCATAAATGACACAAAAGGCCAAATACCGCACTCTCAACCTGCAAAAGAAGATTAATGAAGCGGAGGAAGAGCTCGGGAATCAAATTGCATCTCGTTCATTACTGTGAAGAAGAAAGTATGAAGATAGGGGCTACAACGACATGGCACTCTCTAGGTTGATAGACGACCTGGCTTACGAGGTATGGTCAATGTTGTCCGTTTTCAATGATTATAAGGCATAAGAAGAACGGAGGACAACAATCGTAAGGTTAGTAATTCTGAAAATCCTGCCTTTGAACATCTACAATTAGGCATCTAATTCTCAATTGTGCTTTAGAATATTCTTGTCTTTATCTCAAGGTGTGGGAAGCTGGGAGCTTGAGACATTAAAATTGAGTTAATCGTATGCCAGCGATGGTTTGCATGCCTCCGAAGTACTTGGTGGATATGAAGTGACAGATGCTTTAGTCGACATTCGATGATTTTACTATGAATATTCCAACAAAAGGAATTGGAGACTCAAACATGGCGATGTTATTTTAGAAGTTAATATCAGCGAGCAAGATTTAATATTTTGATTTGCTCAAGTCATGCTGTTCCTCAGAAATGTGCCACTGAAACAACAGCTCTGAATCAAGGGTTTTGAATTCCCTCTGGCACGATGATTCACAGTCAGAGAGCAGTACATAGGAAAGTCTCTGCATGCTGTTTATCTTGAACAAGAATTCGTATTCTCTCTACACAAGCATCAGAGAAACCCTGCCGTTCAAATCTCAGAAGTCCTTGAATGAACCCCACATTTCTCAAGATGGCATTGTCAACAAATATTATGGGAGACATATCAGGTAGAATAGGAGATCTCGAAAGATCTATGCAGAAAATTGCAAAGGAAAGTTTCGTAACCCTAGCACGCGAAGCAGAAGCAAAAGATGCTTGAGCACAACTCTTTGTCCCCCGCGGGAAGCTTGAAGAGACGGAGATGGGACTTCGAAGACTACGTGCTCTAAGATGTTTCAATAAAGGTTCTAGATGACGACATTGAAGACGAAGAAGAGATTTAGAGCCGAGCGGCAGAGGATCGTGAATGGAAGCATATATTGAAGCACTGCTTTAGAGGTGTAATCTTACATTGGAGGTCTAATAGATGATCTAGCATCAACGAGTTTCTTGTTGACTCACTAAATATACTTACTATGTCAACGTGAAACATTCACAACGCCAAATATATAAAACTCTTACTCCCACCATCTCCGATTCCCTCCCCAAACTTCAAGTCTCCAGTGACCCGAATCCATAAAGAAACCACTTTCTCTAGGCAAGGAGTCATCATCATGTCCTCTGAAATAAACACCGCCTCGTTGGTCATGCTACAAGAACGTCTCTCTAAGGCATTCAAGATCTTGACCGAGCTCGAGCAAAGCTACAAGTGCGATGTCGAAGCATATAGCGATACGAAAAGTCGTTGCGAAGACCTCCGAAAAATCTATTTTGCTGCTAAAGAGTGTATCGATGACGGTATATTAGTTACTAAGGGACCGATGTACACCAGTATGACCAAGGAAGAAGGATGGGATGACCTGACTAAAATAGTTCTTGAAATCGCTGCGGCGCTAAAAGCTGACTTTCTGGACACCGAGTGGGACTTAGTGGAGACCATGTAAAGCAAGACTGATGGGTTGCGCTGATTTACGAAAGTATGATATTAAAGTGAGTTGTACTATTGATCAAGTGAAGATCTTTTGGGTGCCACTTCTGGGACTACTTAAAAATGGATTCCACGAGATGAATTAACACATTGGTTCTGCTTCCTGCTTCCAGCTAACCCAATACACGCTGGTACCAAGTCCAACCACTTACTACCCCTTAAACTCTGCTTCCAGCCTCTGAGCCATGTCAAGCCACTTTAGAGTAATTTCCTTCCAGTCGTAAACATTACTAATCCCAAATTTACCATCAATAAAACATAAATCGTAAGCTTTTTCTCCCCGGGCGATCTTATTAACAAGATAATCGTAACGTGTTCTCGCGTCATTCCCGAGAGGCGAGGTGGGGATTGCGTTGCGTTCGTGGAGGCTGGTAAGGATTGTCTTTACATGATTTATTCGTTCGAAGTTTTCTTGAGCCATCCATAGTTTGTAATTTTTGTTGGCGGGTTCTGAACGCATATTGAGATTGTTCAGTTGTTGAGAGTTCTTAGTGGTGCAGTGCGAAGTGGGAGTATTAGCGTTCCGATATTTTGTGGAGAGTTTCACTCGGGCAAAGGAGGTAGGGTATATGGAGGATACTTTATTTACTCATGTTCGTGAATATTCTAGCTTGAGTCAGCCACCGCGAGCTGTGAATGAAAGACATGTGACTATTCAAACCGACCTGACAAGCAGTTTATAAAAGCCCATGATCCACGTCCTCCATTTCCAGGCGATAGAAAGGCAATCCTCGTCCCACTGCACTTCCAACCCCCGATCATCAACATCACCATCATGGCCTTCAAGCAAGAGCCAAGCACTGTCTAAAACCTACCAAGACCGCCTCACCAAAGTCAAACTCACCC
>FJOG01000010.1:1367096-1444509 GCA_900073065.1 Phialocephala subalpina
TCGAAATCATCGACATCAACAATACCCTCAGATCATGGCAAATCGCCGCACCTCAGAAAGTAATAAACGATCCCTCACAATTCCAATCTGTGTCATGGCGCTGTACAATCCTCATGGGAACCTTGATGTACGCATAAAGGAGTCTCGAGAGGCGGAAGGCGGCCAAAGGAAAGATTGCCAGTTTGTTGGTTGATGATGAGCCTTGGGAGTTGCTGACGGTCATGATGGAGAGGGAGGTGAAGGAGTTATTGGTGTATTTAAAGGGCGATGGTCGCTAGATACTGTGAATGCGATGGTATAGGTGATTAACAGTGTGGTGGGAGGACATCAAGCTGTCGCTTTCCTTGATTGTTTTTAGCAAGCGAGTGCCCTTTTCCATGCGACACTTGCCAATCAGAATCCCACTTCACGAAATCAGTGACATATAGTCCAGTGCAGCAATGCTGAAGTATGTGCAAGAAATCCATTGGAATTAAGATTAGCATTGCATACAGGTAGATATTATTTCCACTCTTAGCTGAACCCGGGATATATGTAAAGCAACGCTTATGTGTCTCGAAACTCGAAACTCCACTCACTTCCCATTATCTACCCATCTAACCAAATCGGTATCTACTCAAGCACGACCCCTCGTCAACCTCCTCAACGCCATCCCTACTCTACTTCGTCTAATCCTATGATAAGCCCTCGAACCAATCGGGGCATTGTCGGCCGGAATATACGTCAACGCCCCCCAATTGTCAAGCAGAGGCTGCGTATTCGCTCCCGTAAGATCCAGCCAGTCGACCGAGTTGCCGGCTGCGTTTCCCACCATACTGATATTCAGGTTTTTGCAAGCCTGTTTATGATCCTCCGGTATCGTAAGGCTAAGAGCTTGAAGTTCAGTCGGTGCCTCGATAAAGGTAGCTGTGAGACCGGCTTCAACGTGCCATTCGATGTGGCAGTGGAAGAGTGTAATGCCCGGGTTATCGGCTTTGAATCGTAACACGATGTAGGAGTTTGCGTAGACGATAACGGTGTCGCGACGCATGGGCGCCTTTGGCACATGATCATGAGAAGGCAACAAAGGGGGTCCATCATCCGGCCCCGCTTCACCTCTCGCAATAACTTGAAACTGATGCGAATGCAAATGGAAAGGATGCGGGCCCCCATCCGTATTTATCAATGTAATTTCGACGATTGCATCTTTAGGAATGACGAACGGATTCGAGTTCACGCCGTAGATGAGAGGGTTGTTGACTAGATCAGCAGGAGCGGAAAGCGCGGTGTAGAGAGTTGGTACTTTTTGGGGGACGTAGGAAACGCCGTTGAAGGTTGCCCGGTTTTGGTCGGCGGAGGATTGGCTGAATGCCATGGTGAGGGCTATGGGGTGGGTTACAGGGCCGAGGGGAGGGGCTTTGTCGAAGGGGGTGAACTTTGTGTCTTCGAAGGAGGCTTCATCGTACACGATGTCCTTTGTGGGTGGTAGTGGCTTCAAATTGTCGTAGATGAGATATCCAGTTACCTGCCAGCTATCAGTATGCAGATTCAGTGATGCGAAGAAAGAATTACATTGCTCATAATGGAAGGTGGAATCACTCCATCGTCGAACATGGCATTGTTCATTGAAGCGGTGATCACAAAGTTGTTCTTAGTGGTATGTTTTGTGCTGATTAGAACGCTGTATCGCTGGGCAGCCGTCAAGAAGAGCTGGCTGACTCTGTGCGGTGTCGTGTAGACCCCATCTATCTCAACTACATCCATCTGATGCTGGTCAAACTCCACGAACTGTGCTGCAAAGGCCCCGGTGTTGATGATGCGGAACAAGTATGTCTTGTTCGGCAGGACGTTGAATTTGACATTTTGAGCATGGTTGATGAGTGTCGCGTTGGGAACGGGCTCCGAGCCACCGTGCAGGTCTTCGTTCAATGGCGATTGGAAGTATTCGATGAGGTATGGAGCTTCGGTGTGATACCAATCGGACACGGTCATGATTACCTCCTCGTCATACTGTCCGGCGTAAGGCGCAGCGGGGTCGTGGACAACGATCGGACCGCGGAAGCCATCTTGTGTAATGTCAGCGAGACCCACACCGAAGGGTGTTGTAGAACAAACCGATATATTGACCTCCCACGTGCGAATGATACCAGTAGGTTCCAGGTTGGTTGATCTGACAAAGTCAGTCGCGGAACAGGTCTATCTAGATCAAGCAGAATCGATGTTGAAGATCGTGATGGGCGAGCATACCTCGAAATCATAAGTGAAGCCTGGCAGGCATTAGTATCATCCACTGTCAAACATTGGAACCACATACTTGATCCAGGAGGGATTGGACATTGGTTCACCATTGCAGGTCCATCCATCTGTGCTGATCCGGTTTGATGGAGGCCATGCCAATGTATCGACGTCGTCTCGTTCCCTAAGTTGTTCTTCAAGTTCACAACCACCCGGTCCCCAATATCGACAGTGATTGTTGGACATGGCCATTGCCCATTGATACCAATTGCCGGCCGTGTGAACCCATCTGGCGAAACCGAAACCCAATCCACGCTCCAGTCGAAGGTAACCGTCTTTGCAGAGACTGCCAACACCTGCAAAGCAAGCAGGAACAGTGAAGGTATCATCCTCAAGCACCCCAAGGTAGGAATATGTGAATTAAAAGAATAAGAATAACGAGTGTAGGAGTCTTGGCAAAACGGGAGAGAAGACGAAGGGAAAGGAAGCTTTAATACTCGGCGAGACCTCACAATTGAACAGGATTATGGGTCCCTGAATGGTTAAACTCCGACGAAGGTACCACCATTCACCTCAAGACATATGGGAGACTCATGTTCAGACTTGGCAAGGGTGAACGATTCAGTACGCACGTCTTCGGTGGCTGATGTTGAAGTATTGACTTTCGGTGTGCCTATTATTGAAATTCGAGGTGAATGTACACGCTAGGCCGAATGAGGGGAGCCAGGAGTCTGGAAGGAGAGGTTCTGCAGACCCTACGGCTCATTTATGGTTGTGTGCAGCGGGAAGAGGTAACAGAATCGGAATAATTCTATGTCAAGCCAATCACGAGACAATGGCGCTCATGCAAAAAGGCACGAGAATCATGGGGTCACAAAGACGCCACAGCTGACTGTTTGTGCTTGGAAGAACAACATGGGTCCGACGCGTGGGAGATGCTGAAGAGTAAATCTTGTGGAGGCAGCCACCGAACGCCATCTTGGGTTCATTCATTCAATCTGAGTCTTCGGTAGCCGGGGATTGCGGGAAGAAAGGCTTGGCATCGAGTCTTCAATGAAATCCAGCCCTTCGAAGGGGCACCAAACCACAACCAGAGAGTATGAAGGGGTCCACGAGACTTTGAAGAAAAGGGAAGTAAATGCCAGGAGAACAAACAAAAGGTATGAAATCAAATCGTATCAACAATGGTAAATGGGTGGTTGTGTGTTCGCACACGCCCAGTGGCGGTCAGACTTCAGCCCGGAATTGAAAACAGAAAAACAGAAAAGCTAGAGAAGTCTATGAACCAGAATACGATGTTCAATTTCAAGTGAAACCTACACCCTGATGCTGCATTCAGCTGAATATATTCGGCAGAGATGGGCCCGATCAGAGGAACGCATGCGGTGCTGAGGTATTGTCATGTTGTGACCCTGCATAATCCGATGTCGTGGTTCTGGATTTCCGCTTGCAGACTACATGGATGTCGAGTTTCCACGCTTCTTGGAACCATCTGCGAGCATCCGCATCTGCCACCACCTGCTGGATATTGAACAGTCGCTCGTGCTGCATCGCGAGGAGCAGGCCGCAGGTCGCATCTTGTTGAAGCGCCGAAAAGACCCAGCGCTGGAGGTGGCTGGTCGAGCTGATGTGCAGATTACTAGGACTCCGGCAGCCTAAGGGGTCCAGTGTGGCAGATCCAAAGACAACATCGGTATTGTGAAGCTTGCGTCGATTTGTAGTTGCGATAGCGAGTATCTGTTAACTTTGCCATGTCGGGAGGAAAGAGGAGTTGTCGAGGTTTTAAGGTTAATCGAGGTTGGCAGGCTAATGTCAGTGTCTTCACTTTAACCTATCTGATCAATCAGATCTTAGCGCCGATCCTATCAGATCAGATTACCAACTTGGACGCGTCCCTGGATGCTCGTAAACTTTTTCACCTCTTTGGGGGAGAACAACGTCAAGAACCAACGCCGCAGTATCGAAAGTAGACTCGGTTGAGGAGCCAAGACGTGCAGGGAAGAGCAGCAGCTTTATGTTGTGTCCGCATTGTAGGTGTTACGCATTCTGGATCACAAGTGACATTGGTGACCAGTGCTTCCACTGATGGAACGAAAGCGGATCCTCCTAAACCCTTCTACAAACAAATATTCTCCGACACTCGAACACTTACGGACCCGCAGATCAACTGCCTCTACGACACCTACACAGATATCAATTGGAGAGCTGGTGGAACTGTCCTGCACAGGAGATCAACCCTCGAGCAGCCCTAATCTGTAAGACAGCGTTGAATGATGTCGATACTGCCCGGAAGCCCACAGCGTTTGCTTCTCATGGATTGCCTATGGCGATGGTGAGCTCCTCGCGGTCTGTTGGAGATGTCGTGGTTTCAGCTGCAAACCTCATCGCCAGATCAAGACTCTTGGCAGAACGCCACTCCCCCACATCATTTCCACACAACTATTGATTGATGCTCACACTTTTCTGTCGGTTGTCTCCATATAGCCTCCGGCAGGCCCTTCTAGCATTCCAGAGGATATCGAGTAGCTAGGGCGAGAGCGACGAACAAACAGCGTCCTTCGATTCAAGCTGAAGTCGCTGGACTCTATGGCAGGAAGGATAGAAGTCGGACGAGTCGCTTCTCAACTAGAACGACTCTATGATACCGATCCTTGAAACTATGCGGGCAGGCGCCGACTGTCTCTTTCTCTTCGTGTCCTGATCCAATCGCGATGACTTGGGACACCTGGGACACCAGCCCTTCTTTTCGTCTTCGTACTTGGCGATACTTCAGACCATGACACTCACATTCTGTATGTCTTCGTCGCAGCCACTCCTGCATCTTCTTTTCCGCCACCTTTCGTTGTTTTTATCAATGCTTGTGATTTTTGCTTTAGATACCTTTGTGCAAAGCTCCTCTGCCGTAGTTTGGTAGTCGATCGCAAGCCCAGCGGCACTTCAGCTAATCGTGAATACGATCCACTATGACAGGTTCATCGAGATACGTCATGCTGAACGTCTAAAATAATGGCATCCGGAAATGTTGGATTTCAACCTTTGTTCTCGATTTCGCGTTCGTCGCTGTTAAATCCGCAAACAATAGCTAGCCGAGTGCACACTCTCTTTGTCCTCGAACTCGACTTGTACCCCAACAATACCCATTCTTCTCATCTTTTCTCGAGTCGAGTACACTCTCGCGCACCATTTCACCATGTCGGACTCCGTGCCATTGATCGCGTCGGAGCCATTATCACCAACAACCGAGCTCACCGCCATCCGCACTGAGCTGCAACTCCTCAAAAACCACGCAGTCGAACTCGGAAACATCATCCAAAACCAAAACTCCCAAATTAGTCAATTCGAAACATACTTTAACAATGAGCGTCAAACCCTCGCCACCTACCAAGATGGCCAGAGTCAGCTTCTCCAACGTAGCCATGATGAAGGGTTTGAGCGTTTGAGAGAACGAGATGCGCTCCTCCAAGAGACGATCAGATTGGAGAAGAAGCTTGAGGAGGACAATGTCGAGTGCAATGCTCATATTGGAGACTTGACGCGACAGAACCAAGAGCTGAAGGAAGCGCTAGAAAGAGAAATTGCCGAACATCGCGATTCCAACGCGGACTTGCAGAGTTGTCTCTCGGGGATCGATGCCTCAACCCAGACTGATCGCGACCACCATGTACGAAGCGATTCCGGAACCCAGAGCTCAGAGCCGACAATCGACGTCTTGGTCTTCAACCGTGAAACGAAGAATATCAGCTACAAGCAAATTACATCCGCAGACTACCGATCAGAATTTGAAAAATATCAAGAACTCATCCTCCAACACGAAGACACCATCTCACAGTTGCAAGAACATCTCGCGCACGCGGTCAAAAACGCGAAAGTCGCCCGCGCATCTCGAGAACAAGTTTTGGATGCCATGGAAGAGATGGAGACGGCTGCTGAAGAAGCAAATCAAGCAATTGCTAACGGACGTGCTAGCCCAGAAGTCCAAGCTGTGAACTATCTTAAGCAATTGAAGGCGTGCCAGGAAGAGCTTGCGACGAAGAAGACGATAATGGGAGAGGCGATGTCGATTGCTCACAGAGAGGCGGCTGAGGCGTGTGCTGAGCGTGATTATACGCGAGCAGAGCTGGAGAAGCTACTAGCTGTGAAAGGTGGAGATGACTGTGAGGAGAAGTTGAAGAAATGCGATGATAAGTTAAAGAAAACATTCCAACGGGCGGAGGAGCACAACGCAAGATATGAGAAAGCCGCCAAGCTGGTCCTTGGAGCATATCGTGAGCACGACCAGCTGAACGCACAACTCGATGACAAAAGAGCGAAGACAGGCCCAGAAACTGCAGAACAAATCTCCTTCGAACAAGAAGCGCTCGACAATGCCGTTCAGCAGTTGATCAATTACCAAGAGCAGCTTGCCGACTTAAGGGAGAGGTACGAGGCTACGGTCAACGATTCGAACGCCGCACGTCTCGGACTCGACCAAGCAATGCTCGAGATCGAAAGACTCGAGGACGACGAAGGTCTCCGCAATTGTTTTGAGGAGTTAACCAAAACCCGCGAACAGCTTGCCAACCTGAGCGAGGTGTACGAAAAGTCCCTCAACGATTCGAACGCTGCACGCCTTGGACTCAATCAAGCAATGCTTAAATTCGAGGGGCTTGAGTCCCAAGCTGCTGAACAGGCGAACGACGACGAACAGCCTTTTATCAAAGATTGTCCAGAGCACCTAATGCTATGCCACGGCAACCTTGCAAAATGCAACGAAGACAAAGAAAAACTAGGGGGACTGTATGAAAAGGCCATCAACAGTGCGAACGGTGCCCGGAAGGAAAGAGACGACGCTCTCGAGAAGCTCGAGAAAGCGAACAAGAATCTAGAGGCCATGATCCGCGGAACACCAAGTGAGAGCTCCGCCCTCAGAACATGCGAAAAAAAACTCCTGTCTCTCTGCGCACAACTCAACGTCGCGAACCAAAACGCGCAAGTAGCAAGAGTTGAAAGAGACCAAGCAATCGAAGCCCAAAACCAAAGTATACTCGATAACGAAAGCGTCACCACGGTGGGCTCGGATCAAGATACCCTGACTTCAAACGGGAGTGATGACAATGACCCACTCCCAGACTGTGAAATCAAGTTCGAAATCGCACAGACGGCACCCGATAACACGATCGAAGAACTGAATCAAGCACGCCGGGGCCTTGCCGAAAGAACAGCTGAGCGTAACGGCGCTGCGTTCCGGGTCCAGGTTCTTGAAGCTGGAGCACTCGAGGCTCAGGATCGCGAATTAGCGCTTCAACAAATGCTTGACGAAGAGCGTGAAGGTGACAGTTTAGCGGTTACGCTTGAAGAAGAGTTGTATGATTGCGGCACTAATTTGGAAGCTATGACTGACGAGAGGGATGCTGCGGTTGCGGAAGTTGAGAGATTGAATGCGCAGGTTATGGATTTGGAGATGGATGTTAGTGTTATTCGTGCCTTTTCGGTGAGTCGGGGTCAGGAGGCGGCGAGGTTGGAGAGCGTGGTGGAGGATATGGAACGGGAGAGGGAGAATTCGGCCGCGGAGGTGGAGCAGCGGAAGTATGAGGTGGAGAAGGTACATGCTGAGGAATTGGAAAGGGCTCTCGATACTGCGGAGGCGTCCAACGAGAAACTAGAAAAGACTACCAAATACACGTCTAAGAACTTGAAGAAATGCAAGGAAGAAAATACAGCAGTTGAAGCTCAGATCGAAATACTGACCCAGAACAACAATGCCCTTGCAGCACAAACGGGTGTTCCGCAGGCCGCTCTGGACGATACCATAGCGCAGAGAGACGAAGCTCAACACCAATTAGAAGAACTAGAAAAGAAGCTCAAAGCATGTAGGAGTGAAGCACGCAATTATCACACGACCGGAGTTGAGCTGTTCGAGACAGCGAATAAGCTAAGGAGGGAGCGGTACGAAATTAGCCAGGAACGAGAAGAATGTCGCGAGGCCTTGAAAGCGGAGAAACAGAAAGCCAAAGAAACGTCAGAAACTGCCCCAGCACAAGAGCAAGATCCGACCCAGCATCCGCGCGAGAGATCAAATGCGCCATCACCCGAAACCTCGACAGCAGCCAAGGCGGTCGATACTCTCGAGACCCTCAAGGATTTCATGACACGGCTGACTCCAGGCGATAGTCGCGAGAAAGCAGCTCCTAGACGAAGCACACGATCAACGCGTAATCAAGCTCCTGATTATGATGTTGGCCCTGCACCGAGGGAGACAAGGAGCCGTAAGCGGAAGGCTGCGAAGGGGGAGGGAAGCGGATCTGTGAAGAAGAAGAGATGAGGAGGGAATTCTTGTTGCGATCTGTGTAAAAGTCGGATTTATTTCCTTTGGTATTTTGGTTTAAGTGTAACGACTGCATAATGGAGATGCAATCTCTCACGTTCACCTTTGAAATACTGTTGTCGCTCTCGAACCTTTGAAGTGACGAGAAGGACCTGGGACAACACGTGACTTGACTGTCTCTCCTCCCCGAGAATCGCACCGAGCGGGGAATGCCTGGGTGTAACATTTGGTTAGACCTGTGCTTCAGAGAATTGCGTCAAGCCAAATCCTATCTGCCGATTCGTTCCTACCAAATCTCAAGCTTACTTGCCTAAAGATCGGCCGCCAATCAGCTCCCGAGCATCGCATAACAAGCTTCAACTAGCGTGGGATGCACAGCGAGCTTCAACATCATTTCTATAAATGCTGTCTGCTTCTGCATCATGAATACTAAGAGGTGAAGCCACAGAGAATCGTTTGAGCCATCATGGAGAAACATTACAGCTTGGCCATGGTCCAAGATGCGAAAGAGGCTGAAAGGTGATCCTTATTCGTGGTCATATCAGGGCAAACCATGCTGACCTCATCTCAGACTACGCATTCAGTACGAGTGGTTAAACAACGTCCTAGGATGCAAAATTCACCCCAGCATCTCACTTCCACATTCCGGCCCAAATCTAAGCATCGCAGACGTCGGGACAGGGACGGGAATATTCCTCTTGGATATCGCGAATGATTTCCCTGCTTCAGTCCATTTCCACGGTTTCGACATCACCGATGTCCACTTTCCCGACAAGGAATTCCCAAAGAATGTATCGTTTCACCAGCATGATATGAGAGAACCTTTTCCTGAAGAATTCATTGGGAAGTTTGACCTTGTCAATATTCGACTAGTTGTACTAGGTTTGAAGGGTAACGAATGGGAGCTGGCAATGAATAATTTGATCGCATTACTGAGTATGACTTTCAAATCCTCCAAATAGTCACTCAAAGCTACCTTTAGTGAAATTCTGAGCTGACTTTTATGTAGAACCAGGTGGACATCTTCAATGGCTTGAACCTGACCACAGCAAGTCTCGGATTCTGAATAACAAGCCTGGCGCCCCGGCAAATGCAACCAGGGAGCTTATTAAACACACGAATCAGTGGTTCACAGAGCATGTTCCCATAACAGGGGATAACCTATCCGACCTCTTCCGCCGAAATGGACTGGAAGTGGTTACTGAAGATATCTTTGCCAATGATCGCCTCAAGCATGAGTCAGCTTATCATACGCCGATGACTATCCAAGCTGCTGGAAACATTGCCATGAAGTGGCGAGCCAGTCAAGGCAAGATTTCGAAGGAGCAGGGAGATGAATTGATCAAGATGGCGTTGGAAGAGACGAAGAACGGGGACGTTTACCTGCATTCTGACATGAATATCGTTATTGGGAGGAAACC
The DNA here is from genome assembly GCA_900073065.1 of Phialocephala subalpina. Classification (NCBI taxonomy): domain Eukaryota; kingdom Fungi; phylum Ascomycota; class Leotiomycetes; order Helotiales; family Mollisiaceae; genus Phialocephala; species Phialocephala subalpina. The sequence goes on from FJOG01000010.1 coordinate 1,377,036, forward strand.
ATGAGCACATGTGTAAAGAAAGGAGAGTTACATACATTGGTAGCCATAGCTTACCATATACTAACGGTTTGTTAACTACCGATGTAAACCTAAGCACTATGATCGTCGCCGGCATCAAATCTCTTGATCACAAAGACAAGAGGCTTCGTTTCACCGACAAAGTCCTTCACCCTTTCAACATCAATCCCCACATCCTCCCATTCTACCAACTTCCCCACCTCGATCTCCCATCTCGTTCCCGACTCACTGCAAAGTTGCTCCCACAATGTTCTCCAAGTCTCTCCATCATGCATATATGATCCAGTGTGCCCTTCGTAAGCTCCATGCAGTCTTCCTGGAGTCATCCCTGCATGTTGTCCTGCCACAATTGTACCCGGTTTCGATAACGCAATAATTTGACGCAGAGCCTTGAACTGCGTCTCCCAATCCCATTGATGCAGAAGATTCGCAATCCAGATGACATCCACATCCCCTCTCAAACTCGTAACAACCTCATTTTCACTCTCATCTAACTTCAACAAATCCGCTTCAAAGAATGTAGCATGGAAACGATCCCGGTCTCGATACAACTCATACCCTATGTCCCAAAAGGACACGATATCCATCGCATACAAATTCTCTGATAACGCGCCATCGAAGACTAGTCGTCGAAGGTCTTGTCCTACGAAACAACCGATGTCGAGGAGTTTGTGATGGTGCATAAGATTGCTTCTCAGAAGGGAGAGGATCTGTTTGTATGCCGGGGAGAAATTGATGGTTGGCGTGAGGAAGGTTCCCATTCCCGTGCACGGGTAGGAGCGGATGCACCATGCTTTGTCTCGCTGTTTGAATAGAATTAGAAGGCTTCGAATAGGAGATTGAGAGTGAGACTGACGATTGTATGCACGTGAGAGATGGTATCCTTTGGTGGGATTCCGGCATAAATTTCGAGAAAGTAGTGGACCTGTGGGCTCTTAGTCTGGATTAGGACAGAAATGTTAGAGACTAACTTCAGGGGTAACTTTATCTGATATGTCGGCATGGTACCATGGCACGTCTTTTGACTGAGAGTAGGATGGTTCTGAGGAATTTTGCCCCGCCATCTGCAAGTGCGGGGTAGTTCAAGGGTGGGTAGCCGTGGAAATAGCAGCTCAATGTGAACAATGATTTAGGTCTCAAAATTCCCGAAAAATTGGTGCATCCTGGAGAAAGCTGTCGTGCTTGGCTTTTTTTTGCAAGAAAATGCTTGTGGTGGAATTTCCTCCCTCTTGTACTGTACAACATGTCCGACCTCAGCCGGCGGCCGCGCATTGCGTGATTCCGGGCATGATCCGAAATTTGAAAGCCTATTGGCTTCATTGAGATCACATCGAACGACCTCACGAATGTGAGAAACTGGGCTGGTATACGACTTGCTAAATTCTAAGTCTGCTCTCACTATTTGTCCGAGCTCACGGAGAGTTCGCTTAGAGCCTCCGGCCCCTTTTCAAAATTGACTGAAGAGAAACTTAACGCATACTTGGAGTATAGTACTGTTTCAACAGACAACAATTCGTAGATACCGTGTGTTCTATTGGCTTTATACTCAGTTTCATTTCTTCTCCTGGGTTGCCTGTATATAATAGGCGGTCGTGGATCAATGTAATCGTCCGAATTTGGCGATTTATCAAACCTCATCATGCCCCAAATCAGGTCAGAGCTCAGCAATCCACCCTTGGTTCAGCCGTAGACCCGCGCTCCTCTGTCTGGATTCCGAAAGATCTCGAAACAGTTTGCACCGAATCTCATCAACCATAACCGAGCCGAAGTCATCCACTTCTCCGCGTGCTGTGAAGAGGTTTCATCCGACGAAAGCATCACATCGATAAATAACCTCGTTGCTCGGAGCCCTTTAGAAGGGTCTTTGAACTCCCCGTGCCTCGTCTTCTTGGCCTTGTCGATCTTGGGATCTTCACACGCTCTGATCAACTTCTTCATCTTGTCGAATAACCGCTCCCCGCTTTCCACGAAATTGTCAACCATCTCGCGGTCCTCTCTCAACCTGATGCGTGGCATGCATTCTTCTGCCTGCTCTACCGAAAACGACACATCGATCAAAAGAATCCACAACTCGCCGGCCGTCTCTGATAATGTACTTGCTGCTCCGTGGTAGTGGACAGTCCAGTCATAGATCCATTTCCCAAGAGAATCTGCATCCATCACGCTTCCGAATATCATGATTGGTTCTCGCGACGGGTCCCAATTCTTGAGTGAGTAACCCGTGGGGATCCTGTGCTTACGAGCATCGGCTTCTGTCGCGATTTTTCTGACAGGTATCGAACGTAGCTTTGTCAAGGGCGTTGGCTCATCAGGCGCAAATCTCGACCGTGCCTTTCCGCTCGCTGTCACGATGTAGGCTCGAGCAAAAGCCCTTTCCACCGCTTCGAGGCCCCAACCTGGCCCCGGCACAGGTGGTGGTGAGCGTCGTCTCGTGGCATACTCCCCATTAGTGTTATATCTGGGCGAGAAGGAGCCCCCTGGCGAGGGATACCGGAATACCGGGCTTTCCGATCTGCGCCTAGGTGTTGGATTGTATGGCTCAGCGGGTTCGGCTACTCGGCCTTGTACAACGAGGTTGGGAGGTGTTCCAGTTACTGCAACCCGATTTCCGTCTTTGTCGTACGCAAAACTTGGTAACCCGGGACCGACATAGAATTCATCCCCAGAAATAGGAACGACAAAGACCTGTCCATCGTGAATGACCTCATCCCAGTACGAACCACAGCTGTGATCGCGCATCGTAATATGGCGACGAACAAACTCGAGTGCCTGTTCTAGATCGCGAGGACAGACCCAGAATTCCGCCTCAGATTGTTGGTGGGTAGGGTATTTCTTTTTATCTTCAGGACATTCAGCTGAAGCTGACTTTGGGGCATTTGTACTTCGCTCTGGGGAGGGTTGAAACTCCGCGGAACTCCATTCCTGGGCTCGATTGAATACTCGGCTCCACGAGCCATCTGGATTGCCGATGAAGACCGAGCCAGGGCTCTTTCCTGCACCCTCTGGTCGGTCAGGTTGGCTGAAGTGGGGCGGAGTTTCGACCCGTGCTTCCTTCCCCTTACCACCATCTTCACCTTCCATTTGAGTTTGGCCCCCCAAGAATTCAGAGAACATACTCTCGGGATTACTAAAGCTAAATCCACCGCGGCCATCAGCACCCGGACTGAACTCGTAGTGGAAGCTTCTTTCGCTTCCACTAGGGGCATCGCTGACGTTGAGTTCAGGAGCTTGGGTCGTGCCAGCTTGGCCCCTCAGGAACTCGGAGAATATACTCTCTGGGTCGCTGAAGCTAAAACCCTCACCGCCGCCCTTGGTGCTGAAATGGAAGCTTTTTGCTCTTCCGCCAGCCCCACCGTTGAAGTAAAATCCAGCTGGCGCGCCTGGTCCGTCAAAACTTGCTGCCTGCTGACCAAGGGCAGGCTCTAGATCTGGGGATGCTGTATTTGATGCTGTATTTGATCTACTCATCTCTCCCGGTGCTTCGTCCATGTCAATCTCTTTGCTTCCTATATCTGGCGTTGATGGCGTCTGTGGTGGCGTTGACTGTCCTACTTGTTCTGATACCTTCGGCAGCCTTTCATTTGACTTAATATTGTCCGAAGAGATATTGGGATTATTGAGAGCATCATTGTCAATGTCTTCCTCGGCATTGTCGACGGAAAGTTCATCCAGTGCTCCACGATTTCCAAGTTCTTTCACGTAATCCTTGATGAGAGTTTTGTGCTTTCTCCAGACATCACTCGAGTAGCCGTCATTGACCAATTCGCGACGGAACTCCTTCCAAAAAGCCTTATCATCGTTGGCATACGATGTTAGGACCGACCCCTCCTTGTGTCCAGCATTGGCCTGCATGGAAGCAGTAACCCAATTAACAGAGCGTCGCACAGCCCTAAGCTCTTCACTATGGTTGACCATATGCTCTTCTACCTTTCCGAGCGATCCAACTGTCGATAAGTTCAGAAACATCGTGAGAACATTCGTATGTGTCGACAGCTCCAGCCTGATCTTACTCAGGTCTTGCATCTCTCCATTTCCAAATCTCACTTTCTTCCAGAACTTTGTAACCCTCCTCTTCTCTTCCGACAATCCATTGTACTTCTCCAAGATACCATTCAGCACTTTCAGCACCTTGTTGCAATGTTCGACGAGCGTCGCAAGCTCATGTTTCTGTTCGGCATTGTCTGACTTCAGGATGGACTTCGGTTTCGTAACTTCGCGCTGCAGCAATCGCAGAACAATTTCCAAACTGGTTACTTCTCGTGTGAGTTCATCGTGAGCACCGCAGGCGCTGCGAGCGCCGGACACGACCTTCGAAGCAAGTTGTGTCAAGGCGATAAAGTCTCCGATCGAGAAGCCGAACGACATCGGGCGTTGACAGGCCCGCAGATACCGCAACAGCGACCGCGAACCCTCAGATGTGTGTGAATGGCTTCATCGAGACATGATAGAGAGTTTTCATGTCTATCCATCGTCGGTAAAGGTTGAAAATGCCTGGCACAGCCTCGAATTGAATGCTGCACACGAGTTGAAGTCAGCCTCAGCGGCTGGGTGCATCTTGACTAGACCTTGTTTGGTTAGTGAAGTGGGGTCGAGGGAGGTCTCCCAATACGGTTATACAGCCGAATACAGCATCCTCTCCCCTTTCTCTTAAGCGAGGAAAAGGGTTTGTCCCGTGGCCTTCGAGAGGAGTTCTTGTTTGATGACGATGAAATTGCAGCTGATATTAAAAACGAAATCGACTGTTTGGAACAATCTGGCTTACGGTCTGATCCGCAAGGCGAAAATGGTATCCACCGCGTTTGGTTGGCGAGGTGGACCAAGAATTTACTGAGTGATCAGATCCAATCAATTGATTGAAAACAAGCGTTCGAGTTGGATACTAGTAATTCAGCGCGCCCACGCGCCGACCACTAGAAAATGTGCAGAGCTTTATCCTGCCGGCAGAATCATCTGAAATTATTGTGTGATTTTGAAGGGTGTAAACGGGGTTGATTCTTCTAAATCTACGTGAGAAGTCCTCTTATGGAAGGAGCACCGGAGCTTCGAACTAGCTGACAAAGAAAACGTGATGTCACGTGCTGGATATCACAATTGGAAGCCGGATTCTCCACGTGATGAGATAGGAGGAACGAAATCAAGGGCCAACTCAATGGGAAGGTGGAGTGGATAGCATCACCACGCGTGCCGCCAAGATCCCTGGAGAGATTCATACAAAGATAGTTGAGTTCTCCTCATAATAATGCCATTTCGGTGAAGGAATTGCTGATGGGTGATGTGCACGTGATTACTGGAGCTCATGTGGCTGCGCGGTGTGATTTAATTAACGAGGAACTGCGTCATGAGGAACCTCAGCTCACCGTCAATGGGATTGTGACACGTAACAGTAAACCTATTCAGATTTAATTTGGGGCGAGCATGATTGAAAGACCGCGGAGAAGAATGTCACCTATAGCCAAACAGAGGAGAAGGTAAGGCATTGCATTGGAGAGTCAAAGGTGTCCGTCCTTATGATTGGACGATTCGTCTTGCTGTCTACGGCCTACTACTTGCCTGCCTGCTCCATGAATCCTTGTACTGCGTCCTTCAAGAAGCCATAGACATCTTCAGAACTATCACAATCGATCTAGAAGAACAAATGGTCAGTAGATGCTTGGTCCCTGTTTTATATATAGTATACCTTCTTGAGAAGCTCTTCTGGTTGTTGTTCTTCTAAGTTTCGAAGCATTCTTATAGCATAGTCCGACGCTTTCCCCTGTTGAGAGGCTTCCGCAGAACGGGTCAGAAGTAATGTGAGATTTCCTTTTTGAACCTATTCAAGTAAGTAAGTTTCCATTCGGACGGCGCATTTCTGACCTTCTCTTCAAATGCACGCAGCTGCTGTACACTTCTTGGAAATCCATCCAGGACGACACAACGCTTTCCTTGTTTTATTCCTTCATCGATATTGTCCTTCAAAAGATCGGTCATAAACCCAATCGGCGAGGTGTCTAGTCCCTTCTGAAGGTAAAGTGCAGCGAAGTCTGCGTGGGGGTCCTCCGGATCAGCGGACTTTTGTAGTAGGATATCCTGGAGGGACAAGTACAAGGCGCCAAATTCTTTCGAAAGACGCTTGCATAGCGTCGTCTTGCCAGTGTTCGGCAAACCTGTTCAGAATTTAGCCCTAGTCTCGACCAAGGATTAACACAACATACCAGTGACGAAGATGATAGGAATTTGCTGTCTATGAATTTGACCCTGCTGAAGTTCCTCGAGCAACACTTTTCCCCAAGCGGCCATTTGGGGCGATTTAAATTTTGGTACTAATCCCAGAAACTCTTCGAGGTTCGGATACCCTCTCAAGGTGTATTCGACTGACTGTATGACGCTCTCCAATTTATCTGCGTCGTAAAGCCACAGGGCTTCTGGAGTCTTTCTATCCTCATACTCTTGCCAGCGGTCCATCATCATTTTTGAAACCGGGTGGTTGGGCAGCACGCTTTGGAGCCATTGGAAAAGCAATTTTTCTTTTCCATGCTTCTCATCTGCTAATTATTAGTCCTCTGATCTACAACTTGGGTGGGATGCTCTACCTTTGGGGATTTTATCATGCGGCGTGTAGTCTCCTGCTATTATTTCTCCTAGGTCATGGGCCGCCGCCATTTCCATGATCCTCCTTGCATCCAGAGGCTTCTGTCAAGGTCTTAAAGCAGATAAATAAAATGGCAGAATTGACGAACCTCTGCAAAGAAAGCCATTATTGTCAAACGATGCGAGTGGTCTGCCACAGATTCCGGCTCCGGAATCTTCTTCAGCTGCCAGCCAGACCGAGCCAAGCGCTTAAGGCCTTCCACCTCATGCAGGAACTTGATAATTGCCCGTATTTCGGAATCATTGCTGCTCATGGCTTCTTCGGGGGGCAGAGATCGTGTCTTGGGTTTCTTTATGGAGAGAGTGTGCGTCCACAGTGGTCTCTCACCGATTTTGAAAAGCAGGAAGAGTTGCGGCTTTGGGCGATTTAGGGTCGCAGACCCCGCTCGGACCACTTTAATTCGTCTCAAGAGGTTCTGCCGATTGACACCGCCATAGAATAATACACGTGCTCCTCGGGTAAATAGCGTCGAACCAAATTCTAGATCGTGAAAATGACGCTCCGTCATAAGGCTGACATATCAACAATCACCAGCATCTATGACTGGCATTCATTGCGAGAGACGTCCTTTAATTGACTTTTGTCACGTGAACACTTGCTCCCACTTGCTTGAGTCAGCGTATGTGGGCTGCCGTAAGTGGTCCTTGCACGTGCACAGGGCCTTCCCTAAAAACTCAAATTTTGAAGGTCTAAAAGAGATTTTTACCCTGGTGGTGGATCCTAAGGATGTCTCTCATTTCAAACTCAATTGTTGCTTCTCTAAATGTAGAACTACCAGGCAATTGGAGCATTTCTTTCTAAAAATCGATCAAAATCGGGGAAGACAGCACTCCGCTTTCCACAAGCCAGCAATACATCTTCCGATATTCTCACCTTAGGCCTAGATTACCGAGCAAATCTGAAGTCCAACCTGTTGCTCCCCTCATCCTTCGTCGTCTTAAGGTAATGCTCCCTCTCTTCGGCGGTCCAAGAATCCCAAATCTTGTCTCTTCGATTGTTCACCCAGTCATAGTAGAAATTTACCAGAAGGTACAAGCCGATATTCCCGGCTGCTATTCCAATCAAATCCTTGTTTCCGCGACGATAGCGGGGTGCGTCGTCTGATTTGTATCAGCATCGCCCTTGACTGCTCTTGGAAGATTAACGTACCAGCACGATAGATGTTCGAATACACGATTGAGCCCGCTTGGCAGCACATGTTGTACATAGCGGTGGAGACAGTTCTGGTACGGACCGTGTTTGCGTTACGCGATGCCCAACCGACTTGAACAGAATGATTGGAGGGGTAGCCAAGCAGCAAAGTAACTATGGCGAAGACGATCCATTTGTTTGTTGTTGAGGTGTTGATTGTGTGGAGTGCTATGAGAAAAGGCAATGCCCAGACTTGACCGATGATGCCGTTGAAGGCGAGTCTCTTGGTCAAACCAGCAAATTGGGTGAAGACGAGAAGATTGATCATCGAAATGACTTGACTTGGGATGACTAGGAGATTGGTTTGGAAGGTGTCGAATCCAAGGCCTTTGAGGCTAAATTTGATGAGACATCAGGTCCTGAATGAAAGATGATATCAGTAAAGAAGTCAACATACCTAAGTGTCAGATACTGGTTCGGAGGACCCATCGGCATTTGAAAACAGAACCCAATCGCGTAGCTGTCAAATTTTAGCAATGATACCAATGTGGGTAAGCTTCTAAGTGTTTTTACATTGGCCAAAGATGGTAGTCCTGCAGCGACTTCCACAGCAGTTTCGGCGTGATAGGTTGCCTGTTATGCATGGTTCCCTTCGACGGATCATCACGCAGAGCTCGGTTGATAATAATTGTCTCTTCTCTGCACATCCTGTCAGCATAATGGAGACATATTTAGCGTGTATTATGTAAGACGTACCTCTCAGTAAACCATCCTTTCTTGCCTCTGAGTCCACCTGCGGTTTGAGTAGGACTTGCAGGCATGAACCAATAAGCAGATATGCCGACAAGAGCAGTGAAGACACCCTCGATCAAGAACAACCAACGCCAGCCGTCAATACCATGTGATCCATCTAAATGGAGAATACCGAAAGCCATGAATGCCCCGATGATGATGGCAGATGTCATGGATGCCCACCAGCAGGACAGGCGAATTGGAAGTTCCGCACTGGTGTAGAAGTAAGAAAGATACAAGTTCATCTGCATCCACCGATTAGCTTTCGATTTTGCGACCAATTCATAGTTGGGTACTAACATCTGGGATGAAGCCTCCCTGGAGGATGCCTAGCAATGCACGAGTGGTTAAGAATGATGCCCGTCCGCTTAACTTGAACTGAGATGCAGCTACGATGCTCCATAGAATCATCTGCATTGGAATCCATCGGTCGGGTCCCATCCTGTCTAGTATCAGTACCGCGTTCTGTCTTTTTCATTCCAGTACACTTACCATTTCGAGACCAGTTGAGAAGGCAGCTCGGCACACATGAAGGATGCCGTGAACACGGTATTCCCCAGGTTGAAATCTATAAGATGTCAGTTACCCCAGACAGAGAAATGGGGCGATCCATTGACAAACCATTTGTAGTTAATTTGAGATCCTTCAAGAAATTGTCTGATACAGCTTGAGAGATGTTCGCGCGATCAATCTCGAGAGACATAAAGGCCAAACAAGCAAAGAGGAAAATTCTGATATCTATCTTCCTTACCAAAGCCTTTGATTTGTCAATGACATGATCCAATTGAGGGGGTTACGAGGTAGACCTTCTCCTCGCGCCAAGTCCATCGTGCTGATGGATCAAAGCGATGCAAGTTCTCCCAATCCGCTCGAGGCTGGTACAGCTTTGCGACTTCCGGGTCATCATACACTGATCTCTGTGTAGCAATTGCATCCAGGTCGACATGTGGCGATCTGGACCACCAATATTTCTTGTTCACTTGGATCGATTCGCCAAGCGGAAGTGGTTCGACGACAACTCGAGGGGACTTCTCATCTTTTTCGTTTATTTTGCTGTCTGATTCGTTGAGAGAGTTTGCTTCGGTTTTAGAAGGAGTCTCAGCATTTTTGAGCGTCCATACTACAGTCCCCATTGTTGAAGATATTCCTAGAGAGTCGCTAATGCCGTGAAAAAATAGATTGATGATTGACAAGATCAAAGATACGAGGCGTGGGAGAAGCAGCAATCTAGAGTATAATGAATTGTGTCGACCATACTTTCAAAGATGGATGTTCATATGTAATTCCGATAACCCCGTACTTGGGTCGATCGTGATTCTTCAGCATATGGCGACATGAGTGCAGCGATTATCAGAGCCGTCCCACCCAGAGCCACAGCAGACTCAGAGCCCCATTGCCCCACCAATTCTTTTCACTGCCATGTCCGAATTCCAGCACACCGATTGAATGCAAACAATATCTCCGTATTCCAGGATTTCTACTCAGGTCCCATCAGACGTATTGGAAAGACTTTTGTCCAAGGGAGATACATTTGAAGGCGAACAGAATATCAATCCCTGATCCATTCGGTTAGATAGTCAAATTCTTCCTCTTCTTCATAATTGGAAACATCTTGTTCTTTTTTCTTCAAGTGCGTTCATGCTTCGTCAAAAGCCACTTAGAGCACGTCACAATATCATAGGATGCAAGCTTCCGTCAAACTGTCGTCGTAAGTCGAACCTCTCAAGAGCACTCGTCTTGGCACTACTCTTGGCTCGCAATAAGCCTCTGGAGTTGGATCAAGCTTTGCCGTGAAGATTTTTCAAGACATGGGGAACGCCATGAAACGGAATAGTCCATCAAATTGCTCAGGATTGGATCATACCTATGGCGCAAGAGACCATTGGTATCGCGCTATCTGAATATCAAAGAGCGCCACCTCCGGTTCGCGCTCGTCCCGGTGCAGTGGACCAGATTCATCTCCAACCCCGCTGTTGACTACGCTCCACTTTGCATGGAAATTGGTATCTGCACGTATCACGTATCGACAATTGGGCGTTATTCGTCATTGCTGAGAATCTCCGAGAAGAACTCGCCTGCTTGTTAATGCACCTCTCCACCCTCGAGGTTCCCACCACAAAAATCACCTTTAGCGAGCTGGACAATCATCGTAAAGGTGATGGGAGGCGCGACTTCACCCCACGCTCTTCGCTTGTGAATATGGAGACTTTCCCCCATTCAGGAAGCGAGCCAATTACATTCGATGTTGCACTTCCTCGTTGAAATTACTTCATATTTATTTCGTCGCTGTCAATCCTGATGATTTGTTTCAATGCGATATCGTTCATGGCAGCTTTCTATATCGAGTTCCCGGTCTGAGTTACTCAATATAGTCATCAAGCCTTGTTGATTGAGTAAACTGGATCCATCTCTCTGAGCGGCTGCCATACCTTGCCCAAGTCCTATAACAAACGATGTCCTTGTTTGCCAGGTATGGTGAAGAGAGTGTGCTGGGTTTTATAACCAGGTCTGATCGCCAATTTATCCCATGAGATCTACTTGCTATTTGAAAATCAAGTGAAAAGGTGCTGTGGCGCCTCTACCACGAAAGCTTATGTCTAACTATCCATGCAGAATTAAAATGGATGTATGCATTCTATATATTAACCTTACCTTCATGATTGGTATACGATGCAACGTTCTATGAATCGAAAAACGTGGACCTTTGGACGGAATTTTAACGACCGCACGAGTACGCAGACTAGCTCGGTAGGACGGAGGGTGGAAATTTAATGCAGAAGTAACATCAAAAAAAGAACGGAATAATTGCAGCAAATTGGGATTATAAGGTTCGCCTGTTGTCGGTGGGACTCCTACTGTCAAGTAAAGAACATGGCAATTCAAGATCTGGTTTCCAAGACTTGGAAGCTGAAAAGATAAACATAATAAAGTGAAGCTCAAATCAAATACTCCTTAACAAAGTCGAACCGCGATTATTGAGTACCTAATATGCTGATGCAACTGACCACCTGTTTGCATGTCTTTTTGTCCGAAGCATCGTTGCATTTCTCAAAAAAGACTGGGTTGGTCTGAGTGAGGTCTAGGTCAGCAATCTGGATTCTATCGCTCTGGATCTTATCGGCTCAGTCGCCTTCTCTCAAAAACTCTTGTTCCTCTTTCTTATATCTCGTCATATGAACCGCAGCTCACCAAATTTGAAGTCCACAATCATTCACTTGCAAATAACTCAACCGTACGAAGGCGCCCAAAGAGATTGACCTTGCTTTGGTTGTACGAGGTCACATTCAAAGCACACGTCTTTCTCATAAATAGATTCCCTGGACATAGAAGCATCCTGCATTTAGTACCCACAATTGAAAAGAGATTCTATTCTCTTTGGTACGGCGATATAGAGGACGATCTTCTGTCGATCCAGATTAAGTTCTGTTAAAAGGTGACCTGGCTCAAGTCATCCAAGTAATAATAAGATGAAAGTTTCTGCTGGGAGACTAAACGCAGATTGGCCAAAGGGCGGATGGACATCTTATACCACTATTATCAAAATAAACCTATTATCAAGGAGAAAATTTTGCAATTGGAACACAAAAGTCAGCTGATGCTCTGATCGAAAGCTGAAATCGGTTATTATGAGACCAAATATCTTCGTTACGAAGGCGCGGTTTTAAAGTAATGAGCCATGCACGTGATTTCCACCGCCAAAAATCAAGTATTTGGGAGAGGGAAGCTCGGACCATGGCTCATTACTTTAAAACCGCGCCTTCGTAGTCCCAGCGAGCCAGCGTGGCCCACATTTACAAAACATCCAGGATCACTTCTGAACCAGCAACTTCCAAGGGGCTGTGGTTTTCAAATGTACTTCTAAATGTTTTGTACCACTTAAAATACTCTCCAAACGATGCTTAGGGCTCAGTGCTTTCCTGTACTGGAACGCGATTGATTCTTACGGAATTTGAGCAGGCATTGCATCTTGCCTGCAGCGCGTCGAAAGTGAATGAGACAAATGAAGCTGCTGCGCCTCGCACGAGAAAATGAAGTAGCACGTGCCTGAAAGTTTCAACAGCTCAAGCATGGAACAAGATGAGAGAGGGACGCTATGACCGAAGAAGCTCAAGATGTGATTTAAGTAGAGGGAATAGGCCTAATATCGTTGTCAATGGGATTTCGACTCAAAAAATCGACGGCATGCAGGAGGTAATGAGCAAATGGACATGGCCTTCTTCACGAGCTCCTTAACTAGGGAAACAAACGTACTCTAGTTGAAGAAGTGGCCTCGCAATCAGCGTTGCCATGTTTAGGTTTTTATAGAATTCCCACTTTTTATTAAGTAAGTTTATGGGGTAATATTATATTCCACTATAGAAAGGATCGAACTTGAAATGCGATTCAATTCATACAATTGAAAGACATGATTCAAGCACGTGAAGTAATTAGACAACTGCCGAATGAAAAGAAATGAGACTCATCGATCTTATAATAGAAGGTTTAAGAAGTGTAATTCAAATTCCAGGAAGGTTGATCCAGTGACTTTGAACTCGGGGGAGATATGAAGCGCTTCTGTCACTTGACTGCTGGCTATAAAACCACCAGACCTTCATCAATTCTGATATCAATCGGAGTAGTGCATTGCGGAGATGGGATTCGATGGAGCAACTCACATCTTAGCGCGGTAAGCTAGATAGTATACTACGGCTAGCTGGAAAAATATTCTCCATCCGGAAAAAAAAAGTAGAAACGAACTAGATAAATGCCATCGGGGAGTGTTCAAGTGAAGTTGGCTTTGATTATTACTAAGATCCTCCTTGTTGTCAAATCAAGAGAACCAGCAAGGAAAAGGAGAAAGCCAAGGGTCAAGCGTGTACGGCGGAACAGAATCGAGAAGATAGCAAGAGAAGTTAAGTTCGGTGTTCCCGTGAATTTGAGACAAGGAGTATGCTCGATACCAAAGTTGTGAATTGGCATCGGTCGTTGTGCAGCCGTTCTACACACCGATGACCTCAGCCCAAGCGAGAAACTGCTGGTTTTATAGACGATGGATGAAAGGTAGAAGTAAGGCCCGAGGTTGGAAATTAGAATAGGAAAGAGTCACCTCACCTATTCGTCGCGTGCTCGGCAACGATTTTGCCACTTGATCTGCGCTCTCGGTCTGCGAGAGTGAATACACAGGGAGCATGATCCAGAGATGGCAAATGAGATCAACGGAGCTCCATTGCCTCTAGAATGTCGAACACCGAAGGTATAAGACCCTCGTGCAGGTCTATCTTTCGAAAGTCAAGACCCGACAATGGAAGAAAACTATGAACATGGAGTCACCGGAAAGTTGGTGAAGTTTTATCGCACAGAAGCAAAAGCCCGCATGCAATAAGTGGATTATAGTGGAAGGAAGCCAGTGCACAAGCTACTGCTCAGCGAACCATGAGATGAAACTCTGCAATTGTTGTCAATATTCTGCTCGCTGTCGAATGAAAGAAAGATGAAGGCAAGACAGAGATGAAGCAGAGCCACTCAATGTAGTAGACTCAAAAGAACCTCGCGGTCCTTATATCGACGAGGAACGAAAAACTGGTGCAATCTCCACTACAATAGACCAAAAGATCGCACACTCAATCATTTTGCCTTGATTCCTGTTCTGCTAACTTTGGTGGATGTTAGAACACTGTGTTAATCTTCTATACCTGCCGAAGGAGGGGTTTTGGATGTAGGCAAGTCACTTGGATGCTTGTCGTTCTGCGTTAACCGTCAAGCATGAAGCTGGACTGTAGTCGTAGAGTAGGTGAGGTGTATGGTGGTGAATCGGATGTCTGTCGACGAGGTAATGGAGGTGGATGTAATCTGCCTTCCGTCAGCTGGAGTGCGCGAGATAGATCCTCGGCGCGTTGCCCTTTGATCCCCTCGTCGCCTTATTCTTCATGGCACATTCCTCCAGCACCCACTTGACCTGTTTGCTCGGGTTGAAGGAAGCTTGACATTAGCCTCGACTTCGATCGATCTCAATATTGTCCCGTCGCTCTCTCCTTCCTCGATTGCCAGTGCAAGAGAGCTGCAGAGACCGATCCATCACCACATTCTTCTGGCACACAGCAGACCCAAGTATCGCAATTGTCTTGCTGATCATGTCTCCAGAGTATCGTCCAGTACGATCTGGGTACGGGATGATAAACATCTCAAGGTCCAGATGATGTACGATCGGCACGTCTAGGCAGAGCGATCTACTGAAAGGTTCCGTAGACTGGCAGCACGGCTCTGGGAATGAGATGGTAATGGTTCGGGAGTCTGGAGGCTATCTAGCTGTTGATCATGATTTTCAGCACCGTCTCGAGCCGATGACTTTAAGTCGGGGAAGGAGGCGAGCCAATGATCTAGCATCGATTCGGAGGAAAGAAGATTGCCAAATTGAGGTGGACTATGACAAGTCAACGTGGATCGAGGCTGGAGATCTGAGATGGAGCAAGTAGCTTGATGTCGAGCTCGATGTTGTGACGATGCGCTGCTGTGGATGAGAGGGTCAGAGATGGCGAGCGGGAAGAGATCAACAAGAACGTAGAGTGATGACTTCACTCTACTTGACTTGGCTTGAGCAGAGTTAAGAAGAACAGAAAAGGCAGTAAACGTAGCAAAAGAAAAAGATCGTAACGAACAAAGTCTAGAAGCGAGAAAACCATGTCCAGATTCTCATGCCGAACAGGAAAATAAAAATCTTCGCATGAACATGAATTTGTTATTCCAATTCTAGCCATGACATGACCCCGACAACGCGGCCCAAGGTTGATACCGTGCACCAGTCCGCCCTCTGGAACGCCACAAGCACCATCCAAGAAATAATAGCTCACCAGGCTTTCGAGCATCCTTTTACCTCATCTTCTCGACAGTCGTATCACTCATGTCGACGACCCCACGTGCAACACTCTATACCGACTTGGAAAGGTGAGGGGTAAATGTCCAATGACAAAGAGGCGGGAGAAGCTTCCATCGAAGGCGTCTAGAAGGCGGGACGTGACAGCTAGAATCATGACCCTTGGTCTCGATCCAAAAGTTGATTCGATGGCTCGTGACAGGTTGATTTCTTACTCGGGTTCTGGCTGCAGCTGTGGTAGCGCGGAAGTGTGGTGAGCTTCCCGCTCCCAGTCAGACGAGATGAGATGTCGCTGGGATGCTGTACCTTATCTGCATGAGGCACACGATCAGGCGTTCCTCGACAGCCTTGGCTGAAAGAGCTTGTTGGCATCGAGACATGTCAAATTCGATGCCACGATTGCATCCTTTCTTGGGATTCTTGGAACGCAGATGTTGGCTGCTTGGGTGATGAATTGTGATGCTTGAAAACGCCACAACCTCGTGCCCAAAGGAAACGCCGCCGTTGGTCGAAGGAGCCAAGGCTGAGGATGAGCCTTGGCTAGCCTTGGCAATACGACGGCGTTGCTTGAAATGTATTGACAGGACCACCCACTCCGAAGTCAGGACGACTTGGCGATGCTTGCTCGGATAGATGTGGGGTGAGAGACGTGTTGTGGCGTCTAATTGGCGTTCTATGCTGCGACTAGATTTACTGTGTTCCAGAAACATCGGATGAACAATCGATATCTGGTTGTCGAGACGTAATCGTTACCCTTTTGCTCTCTCTCATGACTTCGTGCCGGCGAAGAAAAAAGAAAATTGAAAAGCCTCTCGTTGTGGCGTGCCTGGCGGCAGTCAAGCGTTGGCGAGAGGCGCTCCAGTAACGAATTTCGCCCCCTGGAAAATTAAGCGAGACTCTAATATTGGATGGACCCCACAAGATTTGCAGTAGCTTCGGACGACCCCTCCACATTTCTCTTCCCCTGCAAAATTACTGCCATCGAACTATTCACCCCACGTGCAAATTTGATTGGATATCTGCAACGACCGCCAAGGAAGCACACAAATCTCGCCTCGTCGTCGCTGGAAAGATGCGTCTGCACAGAATCAGAGCGAGGTATTGTGTATCTTCAGCTTCAGGTGTGGTGGGGTTGAACACCACTTCTTAGGCATCTTGGGTCACGTCGACTCAAGCATCGCAAGCATTCTCCAAGAGACTTGTCACCGATCGCCCAGATACTGAGTCCCGATGGTCGACGTCAAGTGCCCGACTTGGCCTCGAAACAGCCGAATATCAAATGCAATCAGCCCTGAACACGTTCTCCAATCCTCTGACTGAAAACCCCTCGATCACAACATGGCTTCGAAACGGTATGTCGCAACCAGATGAGGAAGGTGCGCTTACTGGTAAGCCCGAGGCCCCTCGATGTGACTGACAGGACGAACCGAAAACGCCCTTCTGGAAGCCTTCCTTCTCTGGCTTTTGCCTAGATTGCGCACATGAGTGGATGCTGCTGCTCATCTGATTTGCTGATCCGACTTCGACGAATGATGCAAATTTCGGACCCAGGTAGATTTCGGGGACGCCCGCATCGAGGCATCAGATCTGAGCCTTCTGAAAAATTGGTAGTTTCAGTAATAGTTTTCGGTGTGCAGAATGATCGAGGAGGGCGTGCTCTTAAACACAACTTCCATTGGTTCTCAGCTGGATGATTTGGAAACTTTGGACGAGCTCCAGAATGGAAACTTATTTAGCATTTGCTGCCGCTCCACTCCATCAATCCGTATAATTGGGAATGGACTAAACTCCCAACTGTTGGCTCGTTCGCTTCACGATACCATAGCGTGATTGAAGAGACGTATCGGGAAGGATGTATGGTCCACATGCGATGTCAGTTTCTACTAGCTGGTATCAACTAGCAATATGACCGATTGATATGCCACTTAGAGTCGAAGGCGCAAGTGTCCGATCCCTCATGCTGCAGGCCAGCCCCCGTTCTGCAACTCTAATTCTTGGCGGCCTCGGCAGACCCTAGAGCAAGGGTAATTATCCTAGTTCAGTGGACTGTTCAGCGTCGACGTGCTAGGGTCCCCCCACTAGACCACGCCCAGGCCGGACACTGCACCCCCAATTCGCAAGTCGCACATCCTAGTCTAAATTCAGCTTCTGTAACCTCTTGCGTGCACCACCAGATATAAGGTCTCCCTCGGCCACCCTGTTTGAGGGTTTCTTGTCTCCAGGCCAGCACTCACCAACAAGACGACACTTCGCCATCGACAAGTCAATCATTCCATTCCTTCATTGCAATGGCTGCTCCTGTGCAGAAGACCGCGGGTGGAAACGCCGCGTTCCACAACTTCCACAATGACTTTGCACATATCACCGACCCCAACGAGAGACGACGACTTGCTCTCGCTGAGATCGATAAGGCGCCTTTCGGATGGTACCATGTCCGCGCTTGCGTGGTCGCTGGTATCGGTTTCTTCACTGATTCCTACGATGTAAGCCCCCTCCACCCCCGCGCCCTCTCAGCCGCACATCTAACAGCCGCAGATCTTCGCCATCAACTTGGTAACTGCCATGTTGGGTGTTGTGTTCTTCAACGACAAGAAATCCAAGGGTACGATCCCACCAAACTCGGATACCGCTATCAAGGTCGCTACATCTGGTGGTACTGTTCTCGGTCAACTCGGTTTCGGATACCTCGCGGATGTGGTGGGACGAAAGAGGATGTATGGACTTGAGTTGATCATCATCATCTTTGCTACTCTCGCTCAAGCTCTCTCTTCCTCTTCCCGCGCTATCTCCATCACCGGTCTTATCATCTTCTGGCGTGTGCTCATGGTGAGTTTCTTGCCTCTTCAATTGATATTTCAATGCTGATAAGACGATCAGGGTATCGGAATTGGAGGCGACTACCCCCTTTCTTCAATCATCACATCAGAATTCGCTACCACAAAATGGAGAGGAGCAATGATGAACGCCGTTTTCGCCATGCAAGGCATCGGTCAATTCACCGCCGCCATCATCGCCCTGATCGTCACAGCCGGCTTCAAGGAGTCGCTCCTCACCGGTTCCAAAGCCTCCACCTGCACAGGCGTCTGCCAACTTGCCGTTGATAAGATGTGGCGTGTCATTGTCGGCTTCGGTGCCGTTCCAGGCTGTATCGCTCTCTACTACCGTCTCACTATCCCCGAAACTCCTCGCTACACTTTCGATGTTGCTCGTGATGTTGAGAAGGCTGCTGAGGACGCTACCGCCTACATGCACGGAAAGAAGGAGGGACAGCCAGATGAGATCCGAAGAGTCACAACTATGGTCCAGGCCTCCCCAGCTTTGGAGATCCCTAAGGCTTCATTCCGCGATTTCCTCCACCACTACGGACAATGGAAGAATGGAAAGATTCTGCTCGGTACGGCCGGTTCTTGGTTCTTCTTGGATGTTGCATAGTAAGTTCCCTTCCATTTCTCACCTCTCATTCTTTTTCAAGACAACGTACTGATTGATTGCAGCTACGGACTCGGCCTAAACAACTCCATCATCCTCACCGCCATTGGCTGGTCAGGCGGCAAAAACATGTACGAAGTCTTCTACCGCAACGCAGTCGGCAACTTGATCTTGGTCTGCGCCGGCGCTATACCCGGCTATTGGGTCTCAGTCGCTACCATTGACACTCTCGGACGAAAGCCTATCCAATTTATGGGTTTCGCCATGCTCACTATCCTATTCATCGTTATCGGTTTCGCCTACAATCACCTGTCCGGTCACGCACTCCTCGCTCTCTACGTCCTTGCGCAATTCTTCTTCAACTTCGGTCCTAACTCAACGACTTTCATCGTCCCGGGAGAATGCTTCCCAACCCGCTACCGCTCTACATCCCACGGCTTCTCCGCCGCCTCAGGAAAAGTCGGCGCCATCATCGCCCAATGTGTCTTCGGCCCTCTCCGAACCCGGGGAGCTAAGGCAGGTGCTACTGGTCGTGCCGCTACCCCTTGGTTGAACCATATCATGCAGATCTTTGCGTTGTTCATGCTTTGTGGTCTCTTCACTACTTTCTTGATTCCTGAGACTAAGCGTAAGACGCTTGAGGAGTTGGCGGGCGAGGTTCCAGGAACTGCGAACTACGACCCTGCCAATGGAGGAGTTCAAAAGGACTCGTACAGACAAGGGTCGGAAGATGGTGATGAGATTCAGCAAGGGACTACTCCGGAGAAGGTTGTTTAGGTGTTTGATGTAAAAATGTTGTTTGGGTTGTGGTAATACATATTGATTGAAGCGTGGGCTCGGGGAACTGGTTGCTGGCTTGGTTTGGATTGATACCTCTCTCTTTGCGATGTATTATGAATTGGATGTGTGTAGTGTAGATGCAGTGAGCGAGATGTAGATGAATACAATCGTTAATACACACTCTACGTTTCTTTCTGTATTCGTGATGCGATCTCCTTGATGATTAGGTACTTCTACTTTCATTTACCTTCTCCTCTACCCTCCACATTTCGTTTCTAATTCACTTTTATTCGTTCTATCTCTTCGCTTTTAAGTTCTCTCATCTCTCCTTCCAGGCAGCTCATTCTCCCTTCATCTCTCCTCAACCCAACCTTCCCTTTCGCATCCTCTTCTCGCATCTTTATGTAACTCACCCCATCCTTCCTTCTCTTCTCTCTCCTTCTCCACCACCCATGTCTTCCACTATAAATCCTCTTAATCTCACACTTCATGCAGCCAACTCAACGCCCTTGAATTTTCTGTTTGTGGTGTATTGTGTGTCTGCACCCCAGCTATATTATTAGATGGTCAATCACGTTATCCTTTACACTGTCCTCTTGATTAGATTTCTATCTTTTGTTGTTGGGTGGTAATGTGAGCAGGATGAGGTTCAAGTGAGGGGACAGAGGGCTCTGTTGTCTTTTTGGATGGTTGCTGTCAGGTTTTTCTATTGGACCCGAATAAAGTGTTGGAGGGAGGGGGTTATCCTGGAGTTGGGAGAAGGGAGTTCAATAAAATCTCACACCAAGATAAATTTCCGTAGCTTCCTTTCCTGGGACGAGCGTCGTTGAATCCTTCCAAGTAAGTACCTCTCCAGCTTCGCATCGACCTTACTGAGTTCATTGAATTCATTTTGCTGGCTTGGGTACGAGGTCTCGAGACTTTTATATCCCCAAGCAGATTACGTCGCCGATTTTTCATCTATACCTCTTGCTTCATTTGTTGTAGCCTGCAGACGTTATTTAGGCAGTACAAGTATTTTACACTTCATTCTCGCGTCTCTTCCCTTCCTTCCTTCCTTCCTTCTTTCTTTCGTTCCTTCTCTCCGAGCCACAAATCGTTCTCGATTTACTCCCCATCAATTCAACTTCTCTCTCATATCCTCTTGCTTCCACGTTGCTCCCTCCCTCTTCAGCCCTAGTTCTCAAGTATACAATCTTCCAACCCTCTAATAGATTTCTTATCAACCGTGCTAATATCCTTCGACATGGAGTGTAGGTGCGTCTGTTATTTCGCTTCTTGGTTCTTGGATCGGATCACAGATTCATGAAGTCTATGCTCTTCCACTCCTGTTGACTTCGATCTGGTTGTTACCTTTGAGTTCATATGAAGATTGCGCCTTGTGTTTGAGAAAGATGGAAATTATGTTGTCAATTTGTGGCGAGTGTTGCCAATTCTAAAATTAGTTGCAGCTTTGCCAGGCTCCGGAACTCGTGTAGAAATTTGATCGAGAAGCTGAAGTCACGGTTCTGCTAGTCATATAATTCAATAGGCTACATGAGACAGATAAGGTTGATTTTATTGTCAGCTAATTTTGTAGCCCCCCGCCCCCGCCCGGGCCGTAATCGTTCGAAGTAGCTTGACCAAAGGGGGCCGTTAAGTTTTCGTTCACGAAACATTTTGGTCTATTTATATTCGAAGGTAGTCTACCTCGTTTATACCTTCTCCATAGCTCTTGCTCTGTTTGCTATGACTCGTTATCGAGATCTTGCAAGATGCAAGCTAATAAAGTTCAAGTTCACTTGACCCCGTCTTTGTGCCTCCGTTCACTTCCTATCTAGATCTTCGGATATAAATTTGCTTATTCCTCAATAATTCTCTTCTGACTAGTAAGATCTTACAGCACT
Source organism: Phialocephala subalpina (assembly GCA_900073065.1). NCBI lineage: Eukaryota > Fungi > Ascomycota > Leotiomycetes > Helotiales > Mollisiaceae > Phialocephala > Phialocephala subalpina. Next base: position 1,398,550 of record FJOG01000010.1, read on the forward strand.
ACTGTGACATAGGTGACGGTTCTGCCAGTCAGGTTCTCCTAAAAACAAGGTCCCCACGTTCCAGCGAAACTCTCCCCTTCCTATTTCTCCTGGCTTTCGACTTAGCTAATTACTCAAACCCTTCATAGTTACATTAAATCATTGTTGTCATCTTGGGAAATGTCGCCAATCCTCAGACCGACGATGGCAGAGAGCAGATTAGAAAATAGTACAGCTGAAGGACTACTCCAGCCGCAGCTTTTGAACTGTTTCTGCCCGAAGCTAGGAGGTGTGGTTGAGTACTTCTCGCTAGGTTCCAATAAGTCTTTCCACGTTCTGCAAGGTCCACATGAGGGTGTATGCTGAGATGACTGTGTTCTGAGGTTTCTAGTCTCCGGTTGGGCATGATTTTATAGCTCGAAAGCTCTAGCATTGCATCTGATTGCTTCAAGACGAACACACTAGTGAATAGTTGCTGAACACCCATGCCCGAGATCTAACGTTCTCACTCTCTTTTTTCTCAGCCTAGTAAGTCCTCGATCGATTGCCTGCATTCATTTCTTCCATCTCAGCGTATAGTTTCTATGTTCTCACGCGCTCTCATGTTTTAATCTCAGCCTTCTAGTATAAATACACTTTATCAAGCTTGAAAAATTCCTTTGTAACCAACTCCTGGCCTTCCAATTGAGCTTCGTACTCTGCTCATCCTCGTTAGAGACTCATTCATATTTCCAACTATGTGTGTCTTGCTCTCGACAAGTTTTTACATTCGTTCATTCCTCTTCACAAGTAAAACCTGTCAGTTTTGAGATGGGTGGATCATTTCGCTGTCATCTTGGAAATTATTGTCAACGCTAAGTTTCAATTCCAGTGCTGGAAAGGAAAAGTGACACGCAACTTGGCTGGAGGTAAATCTCATAATTGATCGCGATAGTTTTGAAGCCTTGGAGGAGCTTTCTAGATACAGGTAGATACATTTGCCGTTGTTCCGTTCTTGAGACTCACAACTAGTGCGTTGGTTACCCTAATCTCTCATATTTTCAGCCTAGAATCCTTTTATATTCAGGGCGGCGTTCCTTTCTTTGAAACAACTTCTTGACTTACTCGAAATTTGAGTTTTGGTAGAGGGCTATACTTGACTTTCATCGCGACACTACAATTCAGTCTCAACTCGACTTCAGCTAAAATCAACCTCGCTTTCCCTTTCTCTTTCACACCAGCCTTTATAAAGAATCCTTTCTGTCCTTCAAATATCACCCTCAACTCATCGAATCCACGCAGTTCGTAGGCCCTCCGGAGAGTTTGCGGTTCAACTTCCGTTGGAAGTCGGCTAATCCTTCATCCCCTTCGCTCACCAACTCCACGGCCTCTTCTGTGACTTCGACGTAGCACTAAACCCTCTTCCCAAGTCTCTCAAGGCAACACGAGCTCTTGCTGTCAAGTTAGCGTTTGCACTCTCGTCGAGGGAGGGATCAGGTCAGAAAATGAGGTTATGTGAGTAATTTTATCAGTTGGAGGTCACGTGGCACATTAAGTGGGCCGTGGTTTCATGTGTATATAGTCTCAGCTTCCCCCTTTCTTAAATCTACAGTCGATTCCATCTCACAAATTTCTTTGCCCGCCAGAGAAACGATAAAACAACGTTGGAGCTTTGGTATCGTTGTCGGAAATAAAAGCCCTGGATATATCGCTCAAAATCCATAGTCACGTTGCAAGGACACCACACTATCAAATCATCTTTGTCTAGGCGCATTCCTGACCTTTAGGAAGGCTATTCTAGGCATTTTTATATCTTGAAACCGGTTCGAAAGTCTTAAGTTTCGAACCGGAATGCTTCCTCTACTCTGGATTTACTTGACCTACTCTTTCACCTCGAAGGCATCCCTTCATCCATACCGCACTCCCTACGCGGAGGATAAAAGCTCCTCCTCACTTCGTACTTTAACGTTCAGCTACAGTCACCTAAGAGAAAGAAGCCACGCATTACGCTTCCCGTAGAGCAGAAGGTGATTACCCGCGTAAGTGAATCCATTTCCGCCTCTTCTATCTCTATTCCTCTGCTATATGGAGCACGGAGTCGATCAGCAGGAGCCAGTATTGTCGTTATCGTTTTGGATATCTTAGTCAATTTTACCGTTACGATACGACAGGGGAAGTATCTTGATTGATCTCGAGGAAGGGTCGTGAGACATCCGTTTTAAGTCAGTCGAGAGAGGAGGTGAAGCTTGAAGAGTGAGTATCCTATGACCCCACTCATTTTTTGTCTCGTGGATTCCTGCCAAAGTTTCTTGTCGTCTTTGAGTTTCTTTTCGAAGCCAAATAATTGCCTTCAAAATGCCTCCACATGCCTCAGCTATCTCGCCTCTATCTATTCACTTTCATTCCGCTCACTTTCCGGACTTTAAAACTATTTTACCTCATAAAACTCAAGCTTCACCTTCCTCCAAATACTTTACTCAGTTCAAAGGGCTATAAATAATCTTAACCTTGTATTTGTAACCCCTACGATAAAATTAAACCAGAAAAAGAGAGACGCATGGAGCTCGTGGGGTTCGACGTCGCTTTCGTAAAGAAGCACGATTCCTCTGCATCCGGGGGTTTCGCGTGGAGTTTGAGTTCTCATTTCGCTCTTCGTTCGGCGTCTAAAAATCCCCGATCTGATTGGTCTCGAGGACGTGGCTTTGTTGTCGGTTCAGCTTCTGTTGTCAATTTTTGAGACAGTGGCGAGAATGTAGATGGAGCAAGTGTTTTCATGAAAAGTCTGGATTGGAATGCCGGATCCCTTTCCCCTTCCTGATATCAGTGGGGGACACGCCTTCAGTTCGCAGATGATATATTGTCTCAATAGCTGTTATTCCATGGTCGAATGATGTTGGAAACCAGGGCATTTGTGAGAAGATGAGGAGCACGTTTCCAAGCATCAGTTCCTCTTTTTATACTTGCTTCATTTCAAATGCGTAGAAACTATAAATATCTATGCATGCCGTACTATCAATTCAGCTTCTTTTCGATCAATAATACTCACTATACTTTCACGAACGTGACACTGGAATTGCCTCTGCCCTGCCATCTATGACATGATTAAACCGGACATAGATACCTCCAATACTTTGTTTGCAAAGCCTTAATTCGATGGCGAGGCAACCGCCATGCATGTTAAATTTGAAACCTGCTCTTTGAAAAGTAATGCGTGTATCTCAGTCTCCGCTTCACTCACCATTTTGGCTTTTGGATTCAGGTTACTTAAGAAAATTGAAGATCTTGTCTTTCATATGAGGGTCTTTCGTTTATGCTGTCAACATTTCACCATTGTCAATCCGCTTTCAAAATAGTCGGATAGGAAGGAAGCTAGACGGAATTGCTCAACCGATTGAGACAGCATGGCATGATGTGGGCATCCTCTCGGTCTTCAAGAAAGGAACGCTGCAGGGCAAAAGTCTCGAGGAGGGCCCTACAAGTAATCGCCCAGCTGTAGAACCAGGCTTGAACTACGTCTTGATGAATTTTCGGTGCGTGGTGTGAGGTCTTAGATCACCTTATAGCCCAGACTTTGGCAGAGACGGGACCAGTTGAAAGGTGAATTCGTGTTGCAATTTTGCGCCTGAGCCTGCTGAGACTCATTGAGATTTAGTGCCTCACTGGGGTTATTTTCGGGGGCTTCAGGGGTGATGGTGTACGAGTTAGTAAATTGTTTCCAGGGCTATAAAAATTTAGGGTGTCCGAATAGGGGTTCACAATGGGAAAACGTTGAAAGTTTGAGCAAGGGTGGGACATCATTGTATTTCTCGAAACTAAGGAGGATTTACCGAGAGCGTGTTAAATTTGGCGTTTCAAAAAGCAATGTTGAGAACCCCGTCAGAAGTTCTTTGCTTTGCAATATCCATGTTAGACAATATATGAAGCCATTCCCACTTTCTCCTTTATGAACTGCACAATGTCATCCACTCCTTGGGGTTCATTGACCCAATGTCTTCCATCCTCATATTCTTTCCACGTCGTCGCTACATTAAGATACTCTAACGTCCTCTTAAACAACCTTCCATTCTCGATAGGAACGACCTCGTCATCCTTCGAATGGGACAGGAAGGTAGGTGTATCGAACGCCGACTTCCGATCTGAGATTAACTGATCCGCTGAGACAGTTGTCTCGCAAGGTTGCATTTTGAGGATGGAGTGAATGTTTTTCAAAGTGTAGCTCCTTCCAAAGTTTCTAGCATAGTCTGCAACCCAGCCCTGAAATGGGAGCCAGGTACACAATCCGATGAAACCTCCGAGTCGCACCTGTCCATGTAACATTGCCATTATTGCGGTCGCGCTGCCTTGACTGATACCACCGAGGATGATGCGTGACGCCGGGACTGATGATGTCTCGTTGCGGATGATGCTGAGGATATCTTCGATGCTTTCTCTCAGCCCAGCAAGTTGGATTTCCTCCTTCTCCTTCGGATCTTCGACAGACCACATGTCAAACCATTGTGACATTGCTCCTCCAAATCGTGCTGACTTTCGCATTTTGGACGCTGGAAAGATCTATTTGACTGTAGGGAAGATCGTAGGTAGAGTGTGTTCATCTGATGCTTGACTTTCAAAAAATTCATTCACGAACTCCGACGCGATGCTATCGCGACCGTGAAGGAGGATGATTGTGTGAGTGTGGTTGTCTGCCGAAACGGCGATTGTGTATGGTGCGCTTTCCATGTCGAATTTTGGCGTTGTATCTCAAGAGTCGTGACCAAGAAGATCGTGCAGCTTCGAAAGGGATCGTGAGATCGACAGTGCGTTAAAGAATGTTTTGTGGATGCAGAGTTGAAAATAGGCGCAGCAGTCCAAACGACAATGATGGTGATCCGATCCGGTTTGACTAATTTTCTAAGCGATTCGGATCTGGACTGATCAAAAGGGGAGTTGATCACGTGCCAGAAAACAAAACGGACACCATGATGTCATCCTGAGATGTGTGGGCAATAGGAAGAAGCAGCATAAATAACTTTGTTGCTCCATGAATAAACTCAGGTGAATCAAAATCTTGACGGTCCATCTCCCAAACGTAATGTGACTACCGCAGCATAGCAGCAAGAATGACACGCCATATCCAGCGATCACCCAAACGACCTATATTATGGCTACCTAAAGGAAGATGAAGGGGGGTTTGGAAACAGTTGTTTCACAATAATTTAAGTTAAGAAAGGTAAAACAATTTGAGGTTGAAATATTGGTTGAAAACAGAAATAGAGTCTTGAGTACAGTCGCTAACAAAATCGGCTTCCCCTCAAACTCACTGTATCCAAGAAAATATCGGGAGCGCGTTACGTTTGGTTAACTGCTTAGTAACACAAACACGTTATTGGTGAGCTAAGCGAGAGCCAGATGTTTGAAATCGAGTGAGAGTGTTGATATCTTGAACTATTTACAGCGAGCCCACCGCTGACTCCTCCCCCAACCAACGAAAAGACTAGGGCGACTGCCATCTCACGCATCATTGCAGAAACTAGAAGACGGAAAGGACACAGTATATCTACTGACGAACCCTGGCTTGGGATTGAATTAGATGCGCACCAGTACGAAGACTTGTAACGCCAGCTACAAAAAGACTCTTCTCTTTGGCATCACTTCGAACACATGCGGTATGTATTGGCACATTAATTTACTACTCTGCTAACGTGGGTGGCAGGCACGACTGCTTCCCATCAGCAAAACTACTCGTCCTTCGGATACCTGGGCCATTGCACGAAAGCCTTACATGTTACGTTACCCAAGAGATACTGCGCCAATTGAGGACCATCGCTCAAAGCGGAAGTCCGTCGGCAAAATTTGCACGAGATATAGACAACAATGGCTCCGCAGAAGTTAGTTTTGAGGACAATGAACACCGGCAACAAGAGTTAGGCAAGGGCAGGGACTGGCGAGATTCATCAAGCCTTGGGTTAGAAACGGCGCAGAGATAGTACAACTCCGGAGCAACTCAGTTCAGACCGCGAGGGCAAAGTTGCGGAAGAGGAGTAGAGGGTAGCGAAGAGGGCTACAAAGGATGATGCTTCTTACAAGGCGAGCTGTTCAGAGGCGGAATAATCCGTAGGTCGGGTTCTGGTTCCTTATTGTATGATTTTTTTCAGATGCTCTCGTCTCCACACTAAGAAAGCTTTGGGCAGGCGACCTCCACTAATGTGGCGCTGCCACGTTCACCCTCCAGCCATAAGTACAGATTGAAATGTCCCCACAAAAGAATACAACGAAGCACCCAGGTGCCACGACAACCAACTTGATGAGAGTGCGTGGATGAAAATCCTAAACAACGTTTTCGTAATCGCGATGACTATAGGACCCATACAAACAGGCGTGCTTGTGGGAGCCGCAAGGACCATGTCACCACTCGAAGTTCAGGAAGGAGTTTCTTGAACAGGTAAAATTTCTTGCAGGAACTCGTAGTCATCGTGATTGATTGAGAGCGGAGATGCATTGTGCAAATCGGGAGAAGGTTACTGCAGTGGTATCTCTAGCACTGGGGCCTGGGCTTGCAATCGAAGTTTCGAGCAGTGGTTGAGAGGTGGTCGAAGGATGTGCCAGGAGAAAGTAAGGAGGGGTAGGAGAGTCAAAAAATCGCATCCATGCCCGCCTTTCTAGCAACTGCGATTGTTAGTTTGGTATACCAAGTTCAGTGCGCGCACAAACCGTTGAAACTTACCATTAAACCATGCCAGATTTCAAACTAGTCCCAAACTTTTTTTGTTTAGATCTTTTGTCACGCAAAACCTTTTGTGCAAAGATTTGCTCGTGTATAAACATAAATAGCACGAGAAATATTAAGAGAGTAGAAACCACGAGGGCAAGAACGAGAATGATGATAGAGACCCAACGACACATCTGAGAAAACACGTCCCAATTCCCAGAACCTTGAGGGGCACTTTGCACTGCGAGTTCTACTTGCATGGCACTGAGCGCTGTGGAGAGGAGTATGAATACAGTTAGGAATGGTGCTAGGAACCTGCCAAAATACTCATTCCATTGAGCATGGATGTGATGATAGGTCAATCTCCCAAGCAAGAAGCGCGCAAACCAGTTCAAGCGGGTCAAACGCATCTCTCCATAATGGTACCGGGGCCTGACTCTACCGTCATCAAGCTCAGCGAACGGAGCGATGAATGCTGCAAATCGCTCGTATGTGATGGGATCTTTGTCATCGGTTGGTATTAGTCCCAGCTCCGCGCTCTGGGCTTTTCGAAAATCGATTTCGAATTTTATAAGGTAGGCGTATGTTCGCATGAAGCCAGCCGCGGCTTGCCAGACCTCTATGTCTGTTTCCTCGATGTATTCCCAGAAGGCAGATGAGAGGAGATATACCGGGAGAGGTTTGATGAATATGCGATCATAGTACCATACGAGGTGGAGATAGGCCTCCTCAGTAGCGATAATGCTGCGGCCTCGAGCCGCTTGGAAGTGGAGCGGGGAGATGTGAGCATGGTCCGGAGTAAAGGCCTTATAGAATAGTTAGTGTATATATCTTATTAAGTCATTTATTATACGGACTAGCCAAAGATATGGAGCTATCTTATCGAGATTCGGAGCTAAAAGCGCTTCTCTGAGGTATTTCTTCAGAGGAGCGTTGTCGAGGGAAGTTCGAGCTTGGCCAGGGAGGGAGTGCGGGCCGTCTTGACCAGTTCTGCGGAGGCTGGTCTCGCCATTCGCCGATGTGGTAAGGGAGAGATTGTTGTTAAGTTCGATTTTGGTATCAACTATAGGCATCGTCGCCGTCCTTACTGACTGAGATCTGTTCAAGGAATGAAGAGCTTTGACGTCAAACTTTGCTGAACGTTCTGCCAGCAACAGATGGTTTCTCAAGTGCGGCTGAAAGACCCTACCCGAAACACCAATAGGAAATCGTCTGTAAGCGCCGTCGGGCACGGTCAACCCAACGATACAGGGCGTCTGTTCAGAGTGTCAGACGACGTTCAAATCCCTCTTCACTTTTGATGACAACACTTCGAGACTATTATTAATGAACTGCCTACCTTCTTAGCTGTCATTCTATCATCGGCGGCCTCTTGAACCACGAGGTGGAGCTGGTCAGCTTACTCGAGTATCAGCTCGGTTTGCCTTACCTCTTCAGCACTCCAACATCCGTTTGCTACTGAGTATCCTAACAACTAAAGTCCTGAGTCCTGGTTCCTGGTACCTTATTTTTTTTCCTTGTCGCAATGGCCTCTTGGTTAGCACGTCATGCTTGGCGTACCTTATGGCGTGTTTTTGATTTGATACGACACAATTTCCCGACGGCTTTTCTATTCGACTCGAGCAAAACCCACCGGTTGATCTCTAATTCTCAACCGGAATTACTATCATCTCCGTCACCTGTTTGTCTCTCTACTACTTGTCTAGGTAGCCCACACACTGACAATTTCGAGGTCATCCAGCTTCCAAGGCTTTCTCCAATATTTCCCGCCGACGGGTCGAAAGGCGGCACTACTGTAGAGTATGTACTATGTTTTGAATCAAAGACGCAGACTAATTCATAACTAGCATTATCGCAGTTCACGGGATTGAAACCACCTCTCCAAAAACATGGATTGCATATGAGCAGGACACAGAACCAAAGGGTCGTCCCTTCTATTGGCTCAAGGATGCCGACATGTTGCCTTCCGTCGTCGAGAAGGCTCGGATTTGGGTCTTTGACTACAACTCAAACTATTCGCATAATGCGCAGATAGTGCGGGTTGATAGTCTTGCCGCGACCTTGTTAAATTGTATCAAGGACAGGAACGATGATTTCGAGTCGAGAAAAATTGTCTTCATTGGATCATGCTTTGGTGGCATTGTGGTTGCTGAGGTAATAACACCCAAACGTTAGCCATTCTAGTGTTCGCTGCGCTCTGAATACTGCCAATCAATGCTAATGCGTGAAAACCCAGGCACTTTTGACCGCATCCCGCGAGGCGGAAGATGAACGCACAAAGGCTGTGTTTGGCCAGACCGCTGGTGTCATATTTCTGGGATCGCCGCTACGAGGAACCCGAGTAGCAACTCTCGCGGGTTGGAAAAATTTCGTTTTGGGAATTTTGGACTCGAACCAGGAGTCGTCATGCACACTTCTTGATGACCTGGAAGCGAACTCTAGTAGACTGGAACTCCTGGTGGCAGAATTCGGAAAATTGACAGTGCGAAATGGGATGCAAGCGGGCATGGAGATACGATGCTTTTACGAAACTCGAAATACCCAGGTGCTCAACTCGATCACTCGGAGTTTGCCAATCAAACCTAAGGAAATACTTGTAAGCCTTAAAGTATTCTACAAACATGAGTGGCGCTAAATGCTGTGAAGCTAGTTGATAGAGTCTCTGCGTGTTTGGATTGCCACGAGCATATCCCGCTCGACGCACGTCACGCAATGATGAATAAATATCGCGGACCCGAGGACCCGAACTTCAAGCTTGTGTCCGGCAGAATCAAGGATGTAGTGGATAAGATCCGCGCCGATCGATCATTGACACAAGAAGAGAAAGCGTGTATGCAGGCACTTTCTTTCCACTACCAGGATCAAAAAGATATTAACCCAGAACGGGTACAGGGAACATGCGAATGGTTCCTAAAGCACCCAAAGTTTCTCGCATGGCGCCGCGATACTACAGCAAGCCTTCTCTGGGTTACCGCAGGCCCGGGATGCGGCAAGTCTGTCCTGTCGAAGGCCTTAGTAGATGAAGGGCTACTCAATCCTGATAATCCCGACACTAAGACAACTTCAATCTGCTATTATTTTTTCAAAGACGACGCAGAGCGAGGGAGTGGAGTCAATGCTCTTCGTTCTGTACTTCATCAGCTATTGAAACAGAAGCCATGGCTCATTAAACATGCGATGAAGGACTACGAGACTGACGGCCGCAACCTTTCTTTTGGAACATTATGGGCTATTCTGATGAAAGCTGTCTCAGATGCGAATGCTGGGCCTGTGATATGTGTTTTGGATGCGCTTGACGAATGCGAAACGTCGACGAGAAAATCTTTAATCAAGAATATCAGCAGCTTCCATTGTGCCTCAAAGACGACCAGCTCGACACTTAAGTTTATTGTCACTAGCCGGCCTTATCACGAACTGGACATAGATTTTAAAGTTGATGATTTGCCATCAATCCACCTCGAAGGAAATCAAATGTCAGAAGAAATTCGCGGAGAGATTGACCTTGTGATTGGCTATGAGATTTCCCGCATTGGCGGAGCTCGCCAACCTCCACTTGACGGCAAAACCCAGGCCAGTCTCATACAGCGTCTTAAAGACCAGGAAAATCGAACCTATCTCTGGGTGTATTTGATGCTCCAGGAGATATCAGAATCACTCGAGTCAACTGAACGGAAGTTGATAGGACTCCTTAAAACAATACCCCATTCTGTTTACGAAGTATACGAGAAGATCTTAAAGAGAGCCACGGATCCGATCCAAGCCCAAAAGGTGTTATGTCTAATTCTGGCAGCTGAAAGGCCGCTGACCTTGAAAGAGATGAACACTGCCTTCGAGATTCTGGTCATGAATGAACGCGAAGAGAAGTGTACCTCGGAGAACGACCTCGATTTGGATGAGGAAGAAGCCTTTCGAAAGAAGATCGTGAATCTTTGCGGCCTATTTATCACTATCGTTGATTCAAGGATCTACTTGATTCACCAAACGGCCAAAGAGTTTCTTATCAACAATCGCGGTAGCACCAATCCTTGGAGTCCTTCCTGTTGCAAGTATACATTCACGCTACAAGCCTCGCATTTGGAGGCGTTAAAAGCATGTCTGTGGTACCTTCTACTTGACTTTCAAGACGGTGGAATCAGCCCGCGAAATCGTGTTCAGCTTGCCTAAGATCACCCTCTCCTCTCATACGCATCAATAAATTGGACATTCCACTTCCAACAAGCCGGAGAGAAAGCCGACAAAGAGCTAGGAGAGAATGCGCTGCAAATTTGCAATACCAAGGCCCAGAGATTCTTATTATGGTTTCGGATACTCAAAGAACATCGGCCTTATGATCTTCTACCAGCAGAAAACAACAGTGATTTGATAATTGCATGTTATTTTGGTCTTACATCTGTTGTACAACTTCTACTCGGGGATAAGCCTGATGTTGACGTTGAGTCCAAGGATATAGAGTACGATCGGACACCGCTCTCGTGGGCTGCTGAGCGCGGGTGCGAGGCCGTCGTTAAGCTGCTACTCGAGAAGGGCGTCGATGCGAATGCGGCTAATCGGTTTAGATGGACGCCACTATACGGGGCCTCTAGGAATGGGCACGTCGAGGTTGTCAAGCTACTGCTCGAGAAGGGCGCCGATGCGAATGCGGCTGATCAGTCTGGATGGACGCCACTACACGAGGCCTCTATAATTGGACACGCCGAGGTTGTTAAGCTGCTGCTCGAGAAGGGCGCCAATGCGAATGCGGTTAATCGGTCTGGATGGACGCCACTACACTGGGCCTCTGGGAATGGGCACGTCGAGGTCGTCAAGCTGCTGCTCGAGACTGGCAAGGTCGAGGCCGACTCGAAGGACCCAAGGGGTCAGACGCCGCTGTCGTACGCTGCTGAGAGCGGGCACGAGGCCGTCGTCAAGCTGCTACGCAAGCATATTAATTGATCATTTACTGTATAGTATATTTATTTTTATAACTTTGATAGAGAGGGGCTTGGGGGAGGCGAACTTTACATATTAGTCAAGTGACTTCTAAGACATAGGAAATGTTAGCCTAGAATATTCTAAAAGCTTCACTTTTACTCTTCTAGCCACTTAGTTCTAAGAACTTATTATTAAGGTAATAATTATACTTATCTTATCCATTACGCTGCCACCAGGATTGCACTCAATCGCTAAACCCCACCTAACTTGCGACACTTATCAAGCGCAACAAAATTGGGTGAAAATCTCTACCGCTCGCCTTAATGACTTATTAAATTCTATATTTCAATTGCATCGAAGTTTTATCAGTTTTCATTAGTAGGTTCTCGAATTAAAAGGGATTGAAGTAAATGAATCGGGAGAATTTTGATGTTCCCACCAAAATTAGGCGCGGTGCAATCCTGATGACAGCGTAACGGATAAGCTAAGATATATAGTATTAATTATATAGCTAAGAAAATAGCGGGAGCGCATACGGGTACGCCAATGGCCTTATGTGGCGTCTAGCCTCTTCTAGTAAGGTGCTTGTAGGTATCTCTGTCTAGCGAGCGGGGCTGCAACTTTCACAGTGAGTTCGAGGGGAAGCCGATTTTGTTAGCGACTGTATGGACAAAAGCGAAGACAACAACATTAACCGAGAAGTGCTTTGCAGCGACCGATCGCTAAATTCTGGCAGGTAAAGCTTGAAGTTCAGGGGGTTTATCACTTGCTCCAGGCTTCAAATGCCTGAAATACAGCGTGTTCAGACACAAGTCCAGGGCTTGCATTGGTGCCTCAGGCACTTGGCGGGGTAAGTACCCCTCATCGCATCTTCCAATTCTAAACTTCGACCATCTCTCAGCTCCTATTTTACGTGCGAACATTTTCCGGATATAATATCCTCTCCTGAGTCGGGACATTATCTCAATACCATGAGTCTATACCTCACCCCCCTCAACCCCCACCTAAAAGAAATCCGCATCCTCCACCTCCAACCCCTCACCTCCGGCCCATCGATCCGCTGCTCCACTTCGACCGTCTCACTCCTCTCCCAACCCTCTCCCTCATACGAGGCCTTATCGTATGTCTGGGGCGATGCATCAATCCAACAAGAAATACAGTTCGATGGCGCCCCATTTCCTGTCACGCGAAATCTATTCACAGCCCTTCAGCATCTACGCCTCCCAGACCAGGAACGGAGATTGTGGGTCGATGCTTTATGTATAAATCAAAAAGACATCAAAGAGAGGAATGAGCAGGTTGCTATGATGGGTGAGATTTATGTTTATGCGAGACCGGTGTTGATTTTTCTCGGTGAAGCAGACGAAGGAAGCAATGAAGCTTTCAATCTGATTTCTAGGGTCAGTGAAGAGGGCGAGATCGAGGACAATGTGTCGAGGAAGCTATTTAGTTTCTATATGAACCTTGTTGAGAGGGAATGGTTCACGAGGTTGTGGACTGTGCAGGAATTAGTGCTTGCGAGTCAGGATCCGATGGTTGGGTGTGGGTTCAGTTGGATTAGTTGGAGTGTGTTGTTGAGGGTCTGGCAGAGGGTTGCTTTGAGGGAGTTCGGGGAGATGGAGATGGTTATCAGTTCCGAAGAAAGTGATGAGGGGAATGAGAGTGAGGAACTTTCAGGAAGGAGACCGAACGGCATTAAAATCGATCTCCTCAGCAATTTGCGCAAAGCGGTCACTGAGAAGAAAGGAGAAGAGCTAAGAGACCTGTTGCTCAATACTGTTTCTTGTAAAGCGACAGAACCTCGAGATAGGATATATGGACTCTTGGGAATGTTGGTAGAGGGCCACCGGAATGACATTACTGTGGATTACTCACGGCCGCTTGGACAAGTTTATGCTGAGGCGATTACACATATCTTTCGACGAGGCATCGGGCCGTTCTTACTTTCTGGGATGGAGCTTGCAGGCCCGACACCATCAGATTCATCGTTTCCGTCTTGGGTGCCAATGTTCGGAAGCAGAACATTACCGAGCCCGACGAAATTCCATCCTCCTGGAGTGGGAGCTTCCGGCGCTGGAAGTGGTGCCGACAATGGGAGGGTAGATGAAGATATTCAAACTCTTCGTGTGAGAGGTATGCCAATTGATACTGTTCTTGAGAAGATTGAATTTGGTGAGGGACTTGCATGCCTCACACAGCTTTCCGCAGTGGAAGCTTTAGTCAGCAAAGCTCGTCAACTCGCAACTGAGAATAAACATCATCGACTGTATCTCAATAGTTTCAAGAGCAAGGAGCCGGTTTGGAGAACCTTGATAGCGAACAAGGCGTACAGTGGTGCAGCACGCGAAGTGGCTCCCGAGTCTTATGGTGAGATGTACCAAAGGCTCCGGGATAATCCAGACATCGGTTGGAATAGCGACGAGAATCCTGCTCGAAAGTACATATTAGCGCTGATGAATCACTTACCTGGAAGTTGCTTCTTCATATCAACCACTGGATTCTACGGCATTAGTCAAGGGACACTTGAGGTAGGAGACCACTTGGCAATCTGGTTCGGTGCACCAGCTCCATTCGCGTTGCGACCCAAAGCACAAGTTCAAGATGAATCTGGAGAGTTGAAATATGCAGTCTGTGGCGTAGCATACGTCGCAGGCATCATGGACGGAGAAATGGTAGACGAGATATACTGCGAAGATTTAGAAGACGATATGTTATTCATTGTCCACTAGCCATACCTCGCATTCTCCACCTCATCATCAAACCAAGTAGGCTCTTGCCCATAGTTGATGATCGTACTCTTCACCTTTGTATAGCTCTCAAAAGCCTCGATTCCGTTCTCTTTCCCCATCCCGCTTTCTTTGAACCCACCCCATGGCGAGGATGGGTCGTTTAGGTGGTGGCCGTTAATCCAGACCAGTCCTGCGTCGATCTTTTCGGCGACTCGGTGGGCTTGGTTGAAGTCGTCTGTCCAGACTGATGCACCCAAGGCGAAGGAGGTAGCGTTCGCGACCTGTATTATGTCTTCTTCCGAGGAACATTTGATGAGTGCTATGACGGGGCCGAAGACTTCGTTGCAGGCCAGATCGCTGTCAGCTTTCGTCTCGATGAGTGTTGGTTGGAAGAAGAATCCCTTTGCGTCGACGGTGGTGGGTTCTCCACCACATAAGAGCTTTCCGCCATCCACAATGGCACGTTCTACGAAGGCAGAGCATCTATCAACACTGGCTCTTGAGATGACGGCTCCGATTTGAGTTTTGTCATCAGTCGGGTCACCGACCCTCAAGGTTTTCGTTCTCGACACCAACAGTTCGACGAACTCGTCGTAGATATCCGAATGAATCAACAAACGACTGCCTGTTACGCACGTCTGGCCACTCGCAATGAAGCTAGCAAACAAAGCAGCTTTCACACCCTTCTCGACTGGCATACTCGGAAAGAAACACACAGGTGCCTTTCCACCCAACTCGGCCGTGATAGGAATGAGGTTCTTGCTCGCATTCGGGGCAATGGCCTCATAAGTAGCAAGCCCACCCGTCAAATCAATCTTCGCAATCAACCTCGACTCACAAAGAAACTTTCCCGTCTCCCTACCATACCCACTCACAATCTGCAACGTCCCATCCGGCAACCCCGCCTCCTGGAACAGCTTCCCCATCTTCAACACGCTCAACGGCGCACTCTCACTCGGTTTCACAATCACCGTATTCCCAGCTGCTAATGCAGCAGCGATTTTCTTCGTTGCGATCAAGAGTGGGTGATTCCATGGCGTGATATGGACTACGACTCCGAGAGGTAATCGTGTGAGGGTGTTGATGACGGGTCCTTTGAAGGGAGTTACTCGTCCTTCGTGAGTTCGGGCTAGAGAGGCGAAGTATTCGAGCCATTCAGGGATGCGGGATAGTTGGGCTTTCATTTCTCGGATAGGGCGACCAGTTTGTTGGGTTTCGAGGTTGATGAATTCGGGGAGGCGGGAGCGAAGAAGGGTGGCGGCTTTGGAGAGGACTGTGAAGCGAGTTGAGGCATCGGTTTGGCTCCTAATATGTAGAGTTAGCATATTCTTGATGAGTTGGCGTTGAGGATCGGGAAATATCCATGCATCGAGTCGAGACTTGCAAGGGTTTTGGGCGACGCTCGTCTCGAGGTGCCAAGAACGTTCCATCCAGAATTTCACTTACCAAACGCCACTTGAAAAGTTCTTCAACGAGGACTCGATGATACTGCTCACCGTCTCCAGGGGTGTGGCATCTATCGTAGCAATTGATGCTTCTGTTGCTGGGTTGATCACGTGGATCAGCTCTTTCGTTGGTGGTTGATGGGCTCCATCAACCCAGTTGGTGTGCCGTATGTCAGCCATTCCTGCAGGTTCTGTAGAATGAATGTAGGAGAGTATGTATTGTTGAAAAAAGCCAGCTGCTGCCGAATTTTCTGTTTTGTTTGGTGAAGGTTGGTCTCAAACAGGCAGCTGCTCAATGAGGCAAGGTTTTCCGGAGTTGGCCGCAGTCACGTGATGACCATCCTTCGATACACGTGCTTCTAAAAGCTTTGGCAACATTGCACTAGCAGAAAGATCTTCTTGCTCTTGCTCCTACCCGATGCTCAAACTTCAAGAGTAGGAGGTGTTTGTGAAGAGTGAAACACGGATTGGGACTGGGGCTCTTCGCTAATGCACTAGCACGGAATGGACTTGGCGCCCCTTTCCCAAAAAACTTAAACGCTCAACCTCTCTTCATCTCAACTCGTGTCACTCAAACACTCACGGCATACAACGCCAGATCAATCCTAAGGTTGATCGGCTACAGGACTCGAGTCGAACCGCTCTATAAAGAGTTGACACTAAACAAGAGGACGAGCAATTGCGTGCGACCGGGAAAGAAACCAGCCCGAAACAGGCTGAGCCTTCTAACGCCTCAATGTTCAGCTGCATCTCAGCCTCCACCACTTCCGGGGTACTGCATCGCAGTACCTGTGCTCACCCAATGGCGATGAGCTCACGACTCGATCGGAGACTAAACGCCAATATTTGCTTTTCCTTTTGGATTGCCAACACCGCCACGTCACGGGCGACCTCAGGCCCACGATGTTCCCCTCCACAACTTCCTCTCTCTCATTCTGGAGAATCCTCCTCACCCACAGCTCTCGATTGAAGGCCCCGCTTGAATTATCTTCTCGCAATGTTGTTCGTCTTTGGCCCGACCAAGGACTCTTGGATCATCGGCAATGACAAATTCACGATGCAGTGAGTGTGCGTCCTTCGCAAGGCTGCACGAAGCGCTGACATGCCTCCCCCATCTTAAGATATGGAATGCCTTCCAATGTTGCCAATGAGCTCGAAAGTGGACAAATCTCAGCAAAGGATGTTCAATGGTGCTCCGTGGGCCAAGGTGGAGTTCTATGTTTCTACAAGTGGTCGTCCACCGATCCATTCAGATTCCAGCCGGACCAAGGAGACCGTGAGTTACATTTCCTACCAGACGGATGGCTTGTGACTTGCTAAACGATTTCAGTGTTCTTTTCGCAAACGGAAAACCTCAAGGCGGACTTGAACAGCGGCGGTGTGGAACATGTCACGTTCGCTTCTGGGGGCGGCTGGTTTGTAAGGTATCGCAATGGGAACGTCCGACTATCCATGGAAGGAACATTCCCAGCAATCTTCGATGAGGTAGCTTCAGCGAACATGACGACTAAAGGTTCTTCCAGATCTCAGTTACAGACTTCCACGATATCAAATGTCTTCTTTGGTGCCGACGATGCTATCCTCATTCAGTTCGGTGTGCCATCCGTGCCAATATGGGAGAACAACGCCGCGTTGAAATGGAGGGGCTTGCCGGCCAACCTTGTAACGAATCTTACTGAACTCTTCAATGAGGGCTGGGTACTCTCCAAGCGAACAAACTTATGCTCGTGGAATAAAGAATACTTCTACGTCGAATGGACAAAACCTTACTCCACCGCAACGAAAGCACTATACCAGCTACCACCACACGCCATGCTTCCAGCTTTGTTTGTCCGTCAAATGTGGGAAGGAGAATATCCAACATCAATTCCGCAGCCAGCGCCAGAAAAGCCTGTACAGTCCAAGCCTAAACCCCCTGCTCTTCCTCCCAGGAACAAAAGTGACACTGCTCCAGAGGTCACTGTGGAAATGATACAGGACATGTGTAACGACTTGTTCGAGCAATATTCGGATTCTCAAGAGACCATGGACGGGACAAAATTCAAAGCATTCTGTCAGAAGCTGCTGCCAAAGAAAGAGTTGGCTAGGGTTTGGGACCTTTCAGATGCCGATGGTAACGGGACATTCTCTCGTGACGAGTTCACTATCGCAGTGTACCTCATCGTGAGCAGAAAGAGGGGCAGCAGTCTACCACATCAGGTGCCCTACGAACATTTCCTCAAGGCTCAGGAACCGAACAAGTCGCGCTGTGCACGGAGGACGTTCCTCCTGTCAAAGGACTTCAAGCCGGTATGCTGCTTTTGTCAGGACGAGTTGGTGATTGGGTGCTGGAAATGTGTTGATTGCCAAGTCTGCGCTACTCAAGGCCTTCTGAATCGCATCATGCTTTGTGTCAAATGCTTCTGCTCCAATGATACATCATCTCTGACGCTGACGGAGGCCGGTCACAAGCCAACGTGGACCAAAATCGTCCGAGCTAACATCAACACCGGTGAAATCAAGGAGGGGATTAATTTCTGCGACTTGTGTGGAAAGGTCAACAGAACAGGACGTCGGCTATTCTACTACTGCGCAAATCAGCCAGCGTGTGACTTTGATAGCTGCAAATCCTGCCACGAGCCTGGTCAATTGTGTCCCAATGGTCATATTCTGAAATCTGATGAGGATGACGACGACGAATTGGAATCTGGATTCGAGTCGATGAACCTTCGCGGTGCGAATTCTTCTAATCCCTTCCTCAACGATGATGATGACGACGAAGGGGATGAGAAGGGAGGAACCGACGACGTCCCTTCAAGCAAACCTTCCAAGGATGCCACCGATGATGACAAAGCATTGAGGGGCCGAATCTCAAGCTCGATCGTGAAGGAGAAACCCAACGTGAAGTGGGAGGATGTAGCTGGGCTTGAGAAAGCGAAAGAGGAGCTACAAGAAGCTGTCATACTTCCAGCCAAGTTCCCCAAACTATTCAGCGGCAAGAGAAAGGCTCGCCGAGGGATTTTACTTTACGGCCCTCCTGGTACCGGGAAGTCATACCTGGCGAAGGCAGTCGCGACCGAAGCAAATTCAACTCTCTTCAGCATTGGTAGCAGCGATGTGATGTCGAAGTGGTTAGGTGAGAGTGAAAGGTACGTCAATGTCCACTCGACAGCAGGACACTGTCACTGATCCAATTGTCTTCTCAGGTTGATTAAAACACTCTTCGATCTCGCCCGGGAGAACAAGCCGTCGGTCGTCTTCATCGACGAACTTGACGCACTCTGCGGATCACGCGACGAACCTGGACACAACCCCCACATGGCGGGACTCAAGACTGAGATTATGATACAAATGGACGGAGTTGGTCACGACAACGAAGGTGTTCTAGTACTCGCAGCAACCAATCTACCTTGGACGCTCGACCCCGCAATTCGGCGACGGCTTCAACGAAAGATCTACATCGCACTCCCGGATGAGCCAGCTCGGGCTGAGATGTTCAAGATCCATGTTGGTAATACTCCTTGCGGCCTCACTCCAGATCACTATGCGACTCTTGGTCGAGTCACGCATGGGCTTTCTGGCAGCGATATTGGGAATGCGGTCCAGGATGCTCTCATGCAACCCGTTAAGAAAGTATCTTCCTCGAAACATTGGAAGAAGGTAAGCGAAAGACGACTCACACCCACTTCTGCTAACAGATATAGGTCATTATCAATGGAACCGAGAAATTGACACCCTGTAAGCCAAATGAGCCAGGAGCTATGCCGATGAACTGGCGCCAAGTCCCCGCTTCGAAACTCCACGAGTCCATCGTTATCGCAGAGGACTTTTTCGAGGTACTCCAGAAGGTGAAGCCTACAGTCAGCCAGGGTGAAATCAAGAAGTATTTGGAGTGGACCGAGCAATTTGGTATGGAAGGTTCATGAGCATGGTTCTGAACAACCTGTCCAGGAGTAAGGAGGGAGATGACGGTAAGCGAACTGACTTGATTTCATATGTTGACGAGTTCACAGACTTAGTTTGATTTCCTGACCTCAATGTGAACCAAATACCAATGAAATACATTCAAGAAAGTTTACATCTACGCATTGAAATCCTCACCAAGCCTTCACAGCAGCCAACTTCAAAATCAAATCCGTCCTCTCCGGCTTCTCCAACGGCTCCAACCTCTCCATCGGATCCAACTTCCCATCAACCATCAACGGCTCACTCGTCCTGATATTACAATGTGGCCAATGCGTCGTCCCCCTATACGTCTCAAACAACCTAGCCTTCAAATCCATCTGTTCCTGTTCCCCAAACGCCCTCGGCGTATAACAAATATAAAATACGGTCCTGATCTCCTCTCCTTCCGGGAAAGCAGCATAATGCATCGTCCTCGAATCCCAGATTACGAAATCGCCTGGTCCGCAATCAACCTTAATCAATTCACATCCGCGATCGCGGAACCAGTCCAAATGCTCTTGTTTGAAGAGGAAGAGGTCGAGAAAGTCTTTTGGTGGGCCGCCGCCGGGTGGGGTGAACATTTCTCTGGGCTCGCTGAAAAATTCTTCGAAGAGAGGAGCGGATCCTTTCATAAGAAGGAGACCGCCATCTTTTGGTCCCGAAGGGGCGAGGTTTAGGAAACCTTGGGCGCAGGCGAGACCCTTTCGGCTGGGTGCTTGGTCACAGTGGGGCCAGGGGGTACCTTCGACGTCGGTTCGTTTTGGGAGGCCGATGTTGAAGCCGTCGAAGGAGACGACGAGTTCTTTTGTGCCCCAGAGATCTTCGTAGATCTTCAAGATGCCCGGCTCTCTGCGAATTTGTCAGGTACTGTCTACGGCTGGGAGTTGGGGCAAACTTACGTTCGAGCATCCCACATGAACTTCTCGTGGCCGGAACAGTACGAATGGTACATGCTCTTGAAGCTCTTTGGCAAATGCTTCTGGTTCCAGGTACTCGTATCCTTCAAATCAAGACCCAGATCGAAAGATAGCAACCAATCAAGAGCGCGATCTTGGTAAGACTTCGCCTTCTCGGGCATGATCACATTCTTGATCACCGCATATCCGTTCTTGAAGAAATCATCTCTCCAGTCTCCGAATTGCGTCGCTGCGGCGTTCTGATACAGCTTGAGGAGACCCGGGTCCTCCTTCGTGGTGGTGTAGGTTTGAATCTGCGTTGCGGACATGGTGACGATGTTTGAGTTTGGGATAACGACTGAACTGAGCGGTGATGATGCAGCTGGTGTCGAACTTTGGTGAAGTCCTTTTGTACTCTCTGACGTGGCGGGTCGCGTCCGGCTAATGGTGGGGTGGACTCGCGACCTTCAGGATTCCCGCTGAAGTATTCCTCGGAGCGGCTCGGATCACGCGTTCGTCATATACGGTTCCTCGGATCAATACGCCAGCTGACCCTCCTCGGAACATACAATCGTTGATTTCCCGCTGGCTGTGGAGATCCGAGCTCGAGCTTGCATTCTTTAGGAACAGCAATATGCTGCCGTGCGCAGATTCTACTGGCATGGCTACCAAGATTCATCTGATGCAACCCAGGAACATGTCTCTATCCTTCCCCCACTTCCCGTCTCCGCAAATTCGTGTGCAACTGGCACGAATGGGGGTTCGCAGATAGTCAGCTACGCGCGCAATCTCGGCGGCAATGCCACAGTATTCACATCGTGGAATCTTCCGACTGCCGAATTCTGATTGGACAAGACCAAAATTTTGGCTCCTCAATTGCGAGAGTTAGATTGTGGGGCAAAATCCAGGGACCTATGGTGACACGAACGGACGTCCGAATCGTTGCAATCTACAACTACGGAATGCTTTGCTGACTATCTGGCTAAAACCAATACTCCCAAATCAGGGCGCAGGACTTAAATTGGTCGTACGACAAACCTCAGACCATCTGAAATGGGAACGATGGACCGACTACCAAGTATCTGGGTCAGACTTCACACTACTCACTTCCACACCCTTGCGATTGAGTTGTTTCATGGAAGTTTGTTTGAATTCTTGTTATCTGCCTATCTGTTTCTGCTCTTCACAACCCTCATCAAAATTGTTTCTGTTTACTGCACGCTTCGTCCAATGTCCAACTCCTGCACTCAATAATGTTGCCATCTTCACCACAGACTCAATATTCACCACTCTACTCTCAGCCTATGGCATATGATTGTTCTCCCCATGTGGAGCAGCAACATGATAAGCCTCCCCCATATGCTTCCTATCCTTATCATGCTCATCCGTCGCCCACCTCTCCGTAAAGTGTCTTATCCTCTTCCCTGTAAAATAAATCACAACACCCATCACCCCAAAGAAAGCGGTCAATCCAGCATAAGTCCCAAAAACAACAGCATACCCAGCTTCCTTCTGGAATTGAGCGATTCCAAAACTCAAGCCGAATTGGATGACGCCTCGCATGGCACAGACGAGAACCAAAGCACTGCCTTGGCGAGAGGGGTAGGCGTCAAGCAGGTAGGTTTGTCCTGCGATACTGGCGCCGACGAAAGAGAAGAATTGGGCGCAGTACCCGAAGACGATGGCGAACCAGTGGAATTTGTAGGGGTAGGAACCTGCTTGTCCGAAGACCACACAGGCGACGATACCCATGATTGTCGGGATGATGAGAGGAATCAATCTGAACTCAGGTTCATGAACGCCGCTATTTCTCTTCGACATGTGCTTGACGACCCAGTCGCTGAAAAAACCAAGAAGTGGGAAGCCGAGGAGGATAACAACGATTTGACCTCCTTGAGCGAAGCCTACGGAGCTGCTGGCCCATGAGTATGGTGCTGCAAGGAGGATGTTGCCGTATGTTGTGCCGATGGCAACGTTGATTCCGAGGAGGACGCCGTTCATCATTACGACCCAGAAGATGTTTGGGAAGAGGAAGAGCTGGACCATGTGCTTATAGCATAACGCAGCTTCTTTCCAATCAGGCTTTCCGACCACGAGGCGCAAGTCCGAAATGAATGTTCTTGGTTTGAAGTTGACAGTGTCGAGCTCGCGAGCGGACTTTGTGGTTAGTCTATCGAGGTGGTTGACAACTCTTGCCTTTCCGTCGACGTCGACACTCTCTTCATTGAAGCCCTCGTATGCCGCAATAGGTCGATCGTATTTCGTTTCCGGAACCATGAGGAAGGATACGACGAACACGATAAAAGTCGTAATGGCATAGAATCCATACCACCAGCGCAGTCCCATGGCCGCAGTTTGGTAAGAGGCGATTGTCGAAAGAAGGCCACCAAGCGTGGCTTGAATAAACCATTGCCAAGTCAGCACTCTCCCCCTCTCATGCAAAAAATGCGTCTCCTATTCCTAGTCAGCTTCCTATCATCCTCATCTCTCAAAGTTTTCTCACCTGTATCATCATAGGCGTCAGCGCCTCACTCTGCCCCGCCGCCAACCCCAACACAATCCTCGCCCCAAGATGCCAATTATACCCCTTATTCACTGCACACAATACACTCGCCATACTAACCAAAAACACACTTGCAAGAAACACAGAACGTCGTCCAACTGCGAGTGCTAAAGGCATGGAGATGAAATTCCCGAGTCCCATGGCGAGAGCGGGGATTGTGAATAGGTAGGTGATTTCGGATTCTGAGCGGCCTTCGGCGAGGTAGCCGGGGAGGAAAAACCCGATTACGGCGCCGACGCCGGAGACGACTGTTAGGGCGAGGGTGTTGACTGATGTTTGTTAGTGAGGTTTGAGATGGGGAGGATGGGGGGCGAACAGAGAGAGGTGCAGAGCATGATGATTAGGCGGCGCCATGCTGGGAGGTTGAGGGGATCACGGGGATCTTGACTTGGTGTTGGGATCAAGACCAAGGAGTCTTCGGCAATGAGCTCGACGGTTCCGAAGGTTGTGGGTTTCTCTGCTCTATCGTCGAGGTATTCGATCTGCTCCGCTAACATTGACTTGCTTTGGGGTGAAGACATTGTTGATGACTGAATGCAGGTACTGTTCGAATGTTTGATGGGCGGTTGTAACTAGTGAACGACAACGCCCTGGCCTCTTGAGCCTGTTCCTGAAAGATACCAACAAAGTGATAGTAGTGGACCACTTGTGTACTAAGTCGAAATCTAGGGAGGATAAGGTGGACTTTATGTCAACCTCGTCTCATAGTGTCCCATAACCAAGGCGCTGGAATCAGGGTTCGAGACTACAGTGGATGGTTCAGCTCGGTTGCAAGTACCCCACGCTTCTTTCCCCGGAGCGTTCGGTTCGCTGGCGGAATGCGGGGGAACCGAACTTGCTCCTCGGAATAATTTTGCAGGGGCACGCTCACTAGAACAGTTCGGTTATCTGCATTCGATTCAAGATCCGTGCTATTGATGACTGCTGAGCCTCGAACTGTGAGGCTGCGACTGAAAAAGTCCCAACTATCAAACAATAAATTCTTTGAGGAGACTTTACACCATGTCAGGATCAAAACCTTTCAAGATCGTTGTCGTTGGAGGAGGTATCGCAGGTCTAGCAGCTGCAATTGGTCTTCGAGGACCAAACCGCCAGATTGTGGTTCTGGAACGATCAGCAGAGCACCGTGAGATTGGCGCTGCGATATCACTTCAACCAAACGCCTCCAAGATTGTAGAAAAATGGGGCATCTCTTCGATACTCGAGAAGAAAGGGGCGACTGTTGATCGTGGGTTTCGAATTTATAGTCCAGATGGGATCTTACGAACAACTGTTCCTTTCTCCAAGGATATGTTTGGAGCTGATCGGATGCTCTATCACAGAGTCGATCTGTTGGAGGGCTTGAAGGAGGCTGCGACTTCACTTGACGTTCCTGGACTACCGGTGGAGATTCAGCTCTCGAGCTATGCAGTTTCTTGTGCTTGCGAAACAGGAACCGTGACATTGAAAGATGGTAGCACAGTCCAGGGTGATCTCGTTGTTGCTGCAGATGGGATACATTCTCTCCTGAGGCAAGATGTTATCGGGCATGATCAACAGCCGGTGCCTACCAGACTCTCAGCATACCGAATCATCATGCCATCAGAGCTTATCGAGGATATTCCCGAAACCGTCAAAATCATCAACCCCCAAGATCCATGGACAACCATGATCTTCGGTCACGATCGTCGAATCATCATGGGACCATGCAGAGACGGACAGATGTTCAGCTTAGTGTGCTTGGTCCCAGATGAGAAAATGAACGAAGTATCCGCAACCGATTCATGGACGTCATCTGGTTCGAAGGAGCATCTACTAGAGAGCTTTTCGGATTTCCCGATCTGGATCAAGGACAAGCTCAAAGCCGCGCCGTCACTTGGACTTTGGCAGCTTCGAGACATTGACCCTTTGAAAACATGGCACAAGGGACGCTGTATCTTGATTGGGGATGCTGCTCATGCGATGCTGCCTCTTCAAGGTCAGGGCGCAAGTCAGAGTATGGAAGACGCGGAAGCATTGCAGGCTATGTTTTCTGACGTCGATGGATGTCCAAGCAAAGAAGAAATCGAGAACAGACTTCAGGAAGTCTTCGAATGTCGGTACGAAAGAGTGAGTCTCATTCAAAAGTTTAGCCGACAGCAAGCGAAGCCTGCTTCAAATGTCGAGGGAAACAGAATCACCATGGATGCAACGGAATTCATGGAGTACAATTGTAGATATGAGGGTGCGAAAGCATGGCAGGCACAGCAATGCGGCAAATAGTGAGAACTCAGCTCAATGGCCCCAACCTCTAACAGTGTTTTAACAAATCATCCACTCTTTGTGAATCTTGATGCCTTCGTCCCCCTTTTTATCCGAGAAACGCCCCCGTCGTAGGTTACACGTGACTCTGAGATTCTGAGTTAAAATGAAAACAACATGGTGATATACCAACATGGATTTTGTTGAACACATCCCTCTCTCCTATTTGAAATGTCAACAATACAATGATCCCCAATTGCGAGCTGCCTAGACTCGCGTCCCACTTTTCGGCAGGATTTCAACCGAGGGCGACTTCCCCCTGAGTAACATGTTCCCGAAATGGCAACTTTGCCGATACTACTTCAGCTGCCCCGCAAACTCCAAGCTTTCCCCACGTTCTACAGCTATCAGCCTCCATCCACTTCAATTATGAATCCTGCCCTTCTGCCAAGATGCCCCCCATCCACTTTCCGAGGAAGAAAGCATGGACCCCACATCTCCCACATCAACGAGCACAGCTGTTCCGAAGCCATTCCGAGGAGCAACGAGACACGTGCCAGACGCGTCTCACAGACAGGGTCGGATTGCAGACACGTCCTCCAACGAAATTTCCAATGCTGAGAAAAGCTGAAGAGCTTCTCTTACAACCCATTTGAGGAAGTGTCGACTGAGCACTTCACCATCTTTCAATCATGCCTTCACCCGCCCAAATAGCATTCAAATCCATCAATAAGCCTCAAATCGGCACAAACAACTACCAAGGCTTCAACCCGCACACCGAAATCCTCAAGAAAGGTTCCCGACCCTACAATGCCCTCGCCCTCGAAGGCGATATCCAAATCGACCACGACGTCGAGTTCATTGTCCGAGATGGCTGCCGCCTCTACGCAGATATCTACCGTCCACCTCACGGCGGCGAGAAAGTCCCAGCAATAATATCATGGAGTCCCTATGGCAAGAAATACAGTTCAAAAGAGATGTTACCGATGGTAAAATGGACCGTCGGTATAGATCTTGAGAAAGATATCAGCGGACTAGAGAAATTTGAAGGCCTGGACCCCGCGATCTGGGTCCCGAAAGGATTCGCGATTGTAAGTGTTGATGCAAGAGGATCTGGGAACTCTGATGGATTTGTTGAAGTGATGGGGACGCAAGAGGCGGAAGATGGATATGATGTTGTCAAGTTGCTAGCGAAGATGGAATGGTGTAATGGGAGTGTGGGGTTGGCGGGGAATTCGTATCTTGCGATTGTGCAGTGGTTCATTGCTGCTCAACAGCCACCGAGTTTGAAGGCTATTGCTCCTTGGGAGGGGTGTGGTGATATCTTTCGAGAACAGTTTGTGAGGGGTGGAGTGTTCAATATCAGCAATTTTGATCTGATTACGAGGTTCATCATTCAGGGAAACCATAGCGTTGAGGACTTTGCAGAAATGTATCGACGGAGCGGTGGGATCGCGAATCCATACTGGGAGGACAAACGTCCAAACATGAAGAACATCAATGTCCCAGCATATATCACAGCCTCCGACTCTTGCTCGATTCACACGATGGGATCTTTACGTGGGTTCATGGAGATCGACAATCCCAATAAATGGTTACGGTGGTCGGCATATCAAGAGTGGTTTGACCTCTACTCTGTCCCCGAGAACACCGTCGAACTCATCTCCTTCTTCGACCGCTACCTAAAGGGTATCAACAACGGCTGGGAGAAGACCCCTCGATTCCGAGCTTCCTACCTCAAATTTGGCGACGCAGCACCCATCGAAAACATCCCCGAAGAGACATTCCCCATACCTCGAACCGACTACAAAACATTCTACCTGTCCTCTTCGACACTCTCAGAATCTCCCTCGCCAGACTCAGGAATCGTAACCTACGACTCAGAAGACAACCAAGCATTCGCAGGCTTCACCTACACACTCACCAAAAAGACCCGTCTATTCGGAATCCCAAAAGCCCACCTCTTCATGTCCTCACCCTCCAGCACAGACATGATAATCTACCTCCTCCTCCGAAAACTCGACAAAAACGGCGTCCCCCAAATGTCCCTCAACATCCCACTTTTTCGCGCTCCCGTGGAGTCCATCTCCTCCATCGCCCTCGAAGATCGAACAAGCAGCATCCTCCATATGGGCTCCCTCGGCATCCTGCGAGCTTCCCATCGAGCAATCGATCGAGAAAAGAGCATGCATGAACAGTTCCCCTATCATCCACATGACAAGACGGAGTTGATTGAGCCGGGGAAGATTGTGGAGTTGGAAATTGGGATCTGGAATTTGGGGTGGGAACTGGAGAAAGGGGAGAGTATTAGGTTGCAAGTTGGGGGAAATGATCCGCAGTTTGTGGAGTATAAGAGTGGAGCGCCGCCGCCACCAGATGTGTTGCCGGGGAATAAGGGTATGCATAGGATTCATTTCGGTGGGGAGTATCCGAGTAGAGTTATTTTGCCTTTTGTGTAGATGTCATATCATATTAATGAATGAAAGAAGAAAATCGAACTGTTTCTCTACCATACTGAAGTCCGGATACAGTAGGAGGGCGGGAAAGATTTGGGTGAGATTAACTTGATTGTGATAGATCATGGGGGCAGCCCAAAGAACTGATGCGGCATGCCAGCTTCATACATGTCGTGCTCAAACAAGGCCGAGAGTGCAAGATCCTCACCCATAACTCGAGGCCAAAGGTCATCCATAAGCCCCCCTGTCTGATCCTCAAGCGTGAACAATTCCGAATTTCCAAGAGCATTCTGGCCATGGCTAGACACTGTTCCACTTCCATCCTGCTCAAAAGTGGACGAAGCATTGTTGTTGATGCGCGTTGAGAGGACAGTGGATGCGGGCGTACTTGCGGTACCTAGGACCCTGTCCTCAACAAGTCTGACTAAATCACCCAGCATCCGGACGAAATCCTGACTCTGTCCCATCTCGATGTATCTTCTCTCCAGATACTCTGCTGCAGTGGCTAGCTGAGCCATATCTGCTTTTGCCGACCATCCCTTGGGATGTTTCAATAGGTATATGGCAAGGGCATAAACTGCTAAGAGTGGTGGGGTCAAATCGCCTGCCATCCGTCGAGGGCCATTCCCACCGAGAAGCCTGACAATGTTGCGAGCAGCACCGAGACAGATCGTTTCACCAGCTCGAATCCGTTGCTTCCATCGCGAAGTGGGGCAATGAATATCAACTTGACGATGAAAGATTTTTGTGTCGAGGAGGAGGGATGCTCGATGGACCATGGTAAGCGTTTGATGGTATTGCAGAGCTAGGAAAACTGCGAATGAAAAGTATTCCGGTGGGCAGAAGATGTCGTGGCCAGGGCGGACATCGACTGGCAAACTATCTGCCCAGTCCAGCAGCTCACGGTCCAGCTCACCAGTATAAAACATGAGGTCGCCTTGAGATTTGTTGCTCAGACTGCTTCCGAACAGGCGCGCACCGATCTTTCTCTGTACTTGGCACAACCGTATCAAAGCTGCAAAGAAATCAAGACCATCATTATGTCCATCTCCAAGACTTGAAGGCATGATCTGATTGCAATCGTCGACATTGATCATGCAGGGCCGTCCAGACTCGAAAGACATAATTGACTCTAGACAAAAGGCAGCCCACCATATCCGAGATTCTAGTTGACTAGCAGGAGTTGAAATTTGTTGTGGTGATGATCGATCTCGATGTAAGCCAAGGGAGTAAGCGATACGTATCCCTTGTGCCAGAATGTTCCAACCTGCGCCGTCTTTGCATCGTAACCTCAATGCCAGCACGATGAGCAAGATGGCTTGAACTGAGCTGAGGTAGGGCATTGCTACGGAATGAGCATGTAAAGAGTATGCGGCGTCGAGGTACAGCTTGCCCAGCTCAGTAGTCTCGCCTGCCTCTTCGTCAATGCCAATACTAATGACAGCGTAAATGCAAGCCAGGATTGGTCGATCACTTGGCGGAAGCATGGTATCCAAGTCGCAGGGGACATTGACTCCTGCATCTAACCAAGCGAATCGCTCCAGATTGGTCGTGAAATCTTGGACGTCGATCACGGGAAATATGTCGTGAACATTGGCGAGATAGGTGTCAATGTACCTGCTCCTCATCCCGTTTTCAGGTAATTTCGGAAGTTGAACAAAAAGTGGAAGAGAAACTTCCTCCGCGTGTTTCATACCAAAACGGAAGCTAGCCGAGAGGGGTTGTCCAGGCCCTCGAGCAGAGGAGTATAGATCAAGCCACTGAGTTAAGACTTGTACACTGCTTGAACCCATCCACTTCCTCTTCTTCGAGCCAAGAGCAAGATGAGCTTCTTCGGGCGAGGTCGCTGAGAGGGGCTGGATTTCAGGATCGAGAGGAATGGTGCCGGTGGCGGAAGTTGCGATTGTTGACTCTTCGATGAGGTGATTGTGGGAACTCCGAGGGGTGTGGTATGAGACTTGTTGATAATGGTCGCCATTGAGGATACTCGAGAGCTTGCTCGCGTTCGGTGTCCCGGTCGTCCTCACCTCCACTCCTCTCAGTCTTCTGACTTCCTCCTCCAACTCCCTTAGCCTTTCAGTAACATCGGAGTGTGTATTCGGATCCGAACCCGGAGTCCTCGGAACAAAGTTCTGATATGTGAAGTTTGCTGCGTCCTGTCGGGTCACAGCCTCGCTACCAACGCGCTTCCTCGGAACTTCTGCTTGGGGATGTTTGGGATCGACCGTCACGCATTCGACCCCAGCAACCTCGCAGTTGTGGCATGAAGGAAGCCGCTCATCGCATCGGACTTTTCGGGCTCGACAAAGGTTGCATGCATGCGAGAGACGTACGCGCCTCTTCTTTTCTCCTCCGCCTTCCATCGAATGCTGTACTTGCTAGAATATAGAACATAAGTGATGGGAAACAATTAATGGAAGATTTTGAGGTCAGGGAGGAAGAGTTCGGAATGCGGGGTACCCCTCTTCCAAATTCGGTCTAGCTTAAATATGGGGAAGTGGGGTGGATGTGTCCTTCCTCTTCCCCCAAACGCCTTTTCCCTTTGTATCTCTATCCAGTACACGAGAGAAAGAATGGTAGGAGCTATGCGGTGTGAGGTCAAGCAGCGGCGGGCAGAATGCGAGACATTATGAGTGAGACATTATGACGAGAACAAATTAACTAGAACACAATAATTGCATTGTGAATCGAATTTGCCCGATGTTTTGAGGACGTTTTGCGAGGCGCTTATTCATCTGAATCTGAAGGAAAGAGCAGAATGATTCACCCTACTCGCGTTCATACATGCAAATAATATCCTCTTATTATAAAATAGATCGGAGAACGACACTTCGCGGATCGCATCTCATACAAAGTCCCAAGACTCCCAACATTAGAGAAACCCCAGTAGCAAGGGTCTCGCCCCAGCACATCGAGCAAGCATTGAGATAAAGAATAAAAGAAGTTCGAGACAAACAAGGATGAGACTCCTCAGCACCATATTTTACTTCACTGCCTTCCTTCCGGCAGTCCTCGTCCTAGGATCGCCTGTTTCTTCATCCGAAATACAACTCCAAGCCGCAAGCGAAGATCATACCAGTCAATACAAGGCTTCTCGCACTCTTGCATGTGGTGGACGAAGACGCCTACAGAAACGCGATATACATATACCACGAGCAGCTATGCTCACCATCATATGCGTTCTCGCAGTATTCGTCTTTGTGATAGCGATATATTTAGCGTCTAAATGGGGCGTGAAAAAGACATAGCTGACGACCCTTGGTAGAAGAGGCAGTGTACTGCTAATGGGAGCTGGAGGGAATCGCGCGACGTTCGAGAACGAGACGAACAGGATAGGAGTTGAAAGGGTGTGCCTGGTGTCAGTTGGAGGATTCAGAACCGGTGGAGATGCCTGCAGGGAAGCGTCACATGTTGGCAAGAAGCCACATTATCGGTGCCACATTGATTTACTAGGAAACTCTGCCTAGTCGAGATGAGTCAGTGAGAGCACTTTATTAGGGAGACATTCCCACTTAACTAGAAGGGCAGATTTGGTATCAATACCATTCCTTTTGCCCCAACCACTTCCGCAACTGATACCTGGCATGTCTTAAGCAAGCCGTACAAGAAGCATGCAAGATGGTAACATCAATGCAAACCCAAATTACTGTCCTATAATCGAACAGGAAACCTCGATCTTAATCGCGCACCGAATTTGTAGAAGAGAATCGGCACTGGCATAAATCCCAAGGCCAAGAACCCGAACAGACTGTTTCCCCAGCCATACCCCAATTTTGCATATAAATGAGGTGCAGCAAGAGGCAGAAACGTCCCAAACAGAGATCGAAGTATCGAATTAGCAGCCAATGCTGAAGCAGCAGCCTCCGATCCAAAAGCATCAACGAGGTAGATCTGGGATGGCAGCTTTGGAAACGACATTAGCTTGTTTTCCACCGCATCCAAATAAGCACATACCATGACGAATAAATTGCCGAGGCCAATGAAGCTGGTTCCAACAATTGGTGCTATCCAGTGAACCTTTTCCTGCGCAGTCCACTGGAGGAGTCAGCAAATACCCTTTCAGAAATGGCACACAAAAGTAGGGAGATATTGGTCTCATGTTACTCACCCCATAAAGAAAAAACCCAATCGGAACAATCGGCGTAAAATAAACCATCAACGGCAACCTCTCCTCCGGCGTCATCTCCCCCTTATTCCTCTTCGCCCTCGCCTTCAAAATTTTATCACTTAACACCCCAAACAATACTAGTCCTAGAATCATACCCACACCCTGCCCCAAATACGTCAATCCCGAAACACCGACTGCGAAATGATACTGCTCTATAAAGACAGCTGAATATGTGCTGAAGCAGAGGAACATCAGGCCGAAGATGAACGCTACGTAAATGGAAAGTAGGAGAACGACAGGGGAGAGGACAAGGAGTTTCAATGGCCTGCTTAGGCCTCGTCCGAGATGGGTCAGTGGCGAGAGACGTTCGTGGCCCTTGACTAGGAGATCCGTATTCCCCGTTGACTTTCGAAGTCGAGCTGCTTTTCGTTCCAGTATGACCGGTGCATACGTTTCCCGCATGAACACCAGCGCTGTGACGAACCAAACTCCTGCCTTCAAACAATCAGTTATGCTCCAAGAGTATCTCAAGAAGAGAATACGTACCGCAATAGAAACAATCCAAAACGTCCACCTCCAACCCAACCTTTGCGCAATAAATCCGCCAGCCACAGGCCCAATCACAGGCGCGAAAATAAACCCCACGGCCGTGAACGCCATAGCAGCACCTCTTTTCTCAACCGGAATGAGATCCGCCACTGTTCCACCTCCAATAGTCGAAGGCGAAGAGCCCGCACATCCAGCAATGAAGCGGAAAATGAGGAACGAGGTGATGTTTTGACTACAACCACAAGCTAGGAGGAAAGCGACGAAAGTCGCGATCGACAGATGGTAGACAGGCAAACGCCCATAGAGCTCGGATAGCGGCGCCATGAGCAGAGGTCCGAGGGTGAACCCTAGGAGGAAGATACTGATTGTTAGGGAGCCGAGTATTGGGCTGTGTTGGTGGAAGTTTTTCATTATGATGCCAGAAGCTGGGGCCGAAATGGTTGTTGAGAGGTTCCTAGTGTATGTTAGGAATGCCTTCATTGATCGAGATACTGGTCTGATACTTACACCACGAAGACGATGATGCTAACTAAAGCAATGTGGTACACTCTCTTCCCCTTGCTCCCTAAGTGACAGCAATGTCAGCAATTGCTCGGTACATGATTCTCAGGGTTTGGGACATGAGAAAGTCACGATGAAATCTGGAAAAAGGAGAGGGATTTTTTTCGCGTACAATTCATGGGGTTCTCAGGATCATCGTCCCCATCCCATTCAACGACATCTACCAGTGTCACCCCAGTGACCCCACTGAATCGCGACCCTGTCGTCGCACTCTCCTTATCCGACGACATATCTAGGGTGTTAGACCAAATCTTATCGCTAAATAACTCCCTCTCAAGATCAAAAGCCATCGACAACAGAAGGATTGAGGATTCGGAGTATGCTTGCTCGCTTTCTCGACGTTATCAGATCTAAGTACCTTGACTCGGACGTCGGCCACGCTAACATCAGGCTAAAGAGCCAAACATAGACACATGCAAACTGTTCACGCATGTTTGTGTTTAACCAAAGATTCGCATTCGCATAAGATATGAAATTGACTTTCTACGGAGTCCGGAATCCGGACATCCCCTTCATCTCGAGTTCTAGATTCGGCCCTTATCAGAGATACATATGCAAAAATGAAGCTTTCCCAAGTGCTGACATGAGATCTGTAACTTCAGGCTGCATGAAATCTCACTTCTCCTCCTCCAACAGAAAGTTCCACATGACATCCGCTGCCTTCTTTGCACCATCCATAGTCCGGATCGCCTCTGCAAGCTCCATAGCATGAACCTTATAATTAGAATCTGCCAGCACTGTCTTAACAGCGGCCCGGATGCTGTCCGGGCGCCAGCTTCGTCGCTGGATTCGAATGCCTGCTCCCGCATTCATCACATTATCGAGATTCGTCTGTTGCTCGACCTGCAGGGCAACCCCCACGACCGGGGTTCCAGCAGCGATCGCGGTCTGTACCGTGCCTTGGCCACCATGCATGATGACCACGTCAGCAAGGGCAGTAGCCGCAGGTGCTGGAATGAATCGATCGGTGACCAGAATGCGAGGATCGTCGTTGGCGACGGAACGGGCTTCTTTCAATGAGCAAACGGCAGGCGCAGCCAGGACGACCGCGTTCCAATTGTCGTTTCGATTCAGGATCAAGGCTCTGATAGCTTCGAGGAGAAATTCCTTGGTGCCTGAACTGCCCATGGTAACGAGGATCGACGTGCCATCGTCATTGTGCAGATGAGCCGCAATGTCGGCATCGAGCTCAGCCGTGTCGTGAATCTGAGCGAATAGCGCTCCCGTGATAACGACATTTTCGGGAAGAAGATGCGAGTAGTCGGCGTGGAACGAAGGTAGATCATTGACCAGGTTCAGATCCGCGGTGTTCATATCGAACAAGCTGATTGGGCCACCCTTGAGACCTGGCCAACCACAGGCAGTAGCAGCAGCACCTAGTCGATGCTGCTTCATTGTAGGTGCATACGCCATCAGGTGGCTGAAATGGCCAGCGAGCCACTGCCGTGCAGGACGAGGTAGACGGGTAAATCCCGGAACCATGTCCGGGAGATCTCGGATGAGACCATTCGTGAAGGCTGCGCGATGCACTGGCAGTGGGAGAAAGTTGATGGTACGTATCCCGAGCAAGCGAGCAGCGATGCTGGTAACCGGCCACATACCATGCAAAACCACATCTGGTCGCAAGGTTCGGAAAGCTTCCAGCTGGCCTTCGATGAAGGTGCGAGCGATGCCTTCAGATCCAAAGAACTCGGGAAAGTCCCATCCAAGATCGTCGGCAACGCTGAGACCGGGTACGCGGGGCTCGCAGGGGACGATGTTGAATCCAGCCCTACGGATGATAGGCTCGAAGCGGCTGCCACAAGAAAGGAAGTCAATCTTCAATTCATGGCCCTCGGGGCAGTGCTCGCGAAGGGCGGTGGCCAAGGCGATAGCACGAGTTGTATCGCCAGCATCCTGGAACGCAGCACTGACAATGATATAGGTATGCATTTCTGCTCGGTATTGAGTCCAATGTTGGTGATGAAAGCCAAGAGGGTAAGTTGACGGACGAGAAGCAGCAGACTACGGCCTTAAAATACAAGTGATAAGTGTCAACTCTGAGCCGCAGTCCGCTCTCTAATAAATAGAGCAATGATAAGCAATCTGGTTGTGACTAGTCCGTACGGCTGCGCCGTCCAACATATCTCCAACATTCGCATGAAAACAAAGTTGACACCTATCAATCGTATTTCGAGGTGACTATTTCAAATAGAGTACAGCACCCTCCCTAGTGGTCAAATATCCGACCCGGTGGATATCGCTTGGGTGATTGGGTCTACGACAATCGGTTGGCAATTGTCTGATTCGGATGGGGTGATAGTACCTGTAGCCGAGCAGTCGAATCATTTTCCTTCACCTCAAATTGAACTAGATTCCCACTATCTCAGAATGTTTGTGAGACACCAGCTGATAATGCAGGTCTCGGCGGTCGGCGACCAGACAGTGAACCCGTTCCGCACCTCAGTCGAGTATCCGAAGACGATACGATGCAGCGAAATATAATAAAATAGAACAAACATGCCATGACACATGCAAGCGGCTGAGTTATGCGTTGTCTTGAGGATAATCTGCGGAGTACTTCCGGGCACCAGTAAGTATGGGTAGACCGCCGGTGACGTCTCCACATTTGACGTTGAGTTAGAAGATATACATAGCTTAGGGAGTTCGGGCGATGGAAAAAGCAAAATTATCAGCACAAATCGCACGCCCGACCTCAACATTGCGTCTCCGTTCAAACAGGCTTATAGGACCAAGCACAAGCAGCAAACACGACTCAGGCGCCAAACATCTGCACCCCGTTCCAATAATTCGACTTTCCGGTCGTGACCACAGAATGCAGTATGAACAGAGCTAAGACCAACGTAGTAGTAGGAAATATTCCAAGCTCAAGCACAATTGTATCATTTCCCATGATCCATCCAACGAGAACAACGATTGGAAAGGCGAGGAGAATTGTGCTAATGCTCCTGCCAAGCGACGCGGCTAGCGTGAGCTCCAATTTGTCTATCATAGCAACGGAGACGGCATTTTTAAACTCCATGAAGCTGGCTGCTAGAGGAACCACAACAAGGCCGAGAAATTCGACCGATATAAATCCAGAAGAAGTGATATCTCTCACTTGTTCGACCATGAATTTCGAACAGAACACAAGAAGTGTATTGGACATGATCAAAGTAGATAGAGCAACCATGATATGCAAAACCAGTCCATCTTCATGCGGAGGACTGTAAGCATCGCCTTCGATGTCCCAGCTGAGCAACCTAAGATTCCCACGACGTGCCCTGCACATCGAGCAGTTCATTTGGTTGCGCACGACATCTATACGCTGCGACGCCAACGCATCTTGTACAAACGTCCAAGTATCACTTGCGCCGAGATCAATGATAAAAGCAAAGGGGACATACATCTTCGTCAAAAGTATTGCTTTGATACAGGTCTTTTGGGTGATGCTGCAGGTTCTCGTGCGCATATCTAGAAAACTCGACGTGAGTCAACTCGAGCTCGGTACCACAGCCTTCTCGGCCTGCGCCATCATCACATATTGCTTGCTGTTCAATAAGCCCAAAGGCGTGCAAGTTGCAATCGTGCTTGCCGACTGTGACACTGCCGCTGCGTTGAAATTCCTAGACGAGAGGGATAACTCCGGGGTAGACGAGGTCGCATTATTCGATTCATGCCAGATTTCTTTGGTTTAAGAGCCAGACAATCATCAACATTGAGGACTGGCAGGATATCAAATGACGCGCTTGAAAACGATCTCCAAGTTCTCGGTGTTATAATCGGAGGCATGATCTTTGGCAGCATTCACGTCGCAGGATGGTCGTTGACATTTCCGACAGAAGTTGAAAAGATATTTTGGCGGGCTGCAAGCATCATTCTCACAGCTCTACTGCCAGTGATGTTCATCCCAGTCGGCATGAACCTATACTTGGGCATTTCTGAGACTCCATGGCCGCTTATTCGGAGGTGGGACACATGTGTTGGGCTTCTTTATGTGGCTGCTCGCCTCTTTGTGTTGGTAGAGATATTCCGAAGCCTTGGGTTCCTGCCTCCAAATGCATATATCTCAACATGGGCAACAAATGTACCGCATCTTGTTTAGAAGATGGACATGGGGTTGTGCCAGGCCTTAGAAATATATATCGGGATGGGAGGCGTGTAGCATATGTAAAAACAAGCCTCCTTGGAGATAATGAAGGCAGCAAAACCATGTAATTCTATGTGGAACACGTTGGAAGAGTGACGCTTTGGTCTGCTCCATCGTATGGCTAGCGGTACATGTATACGCCGTGTTGCTGCGGTAGTTTTATTTGAAGGTGGAAGGTATTGTCACAAGAGCTTTCTGAGAAGGTCCACAAACTCAAGAACTGCCAGAAACTGAGGAGGAAACCGATGATGGAGGTGTCCGCGCCGGAGACCAGAACCCATTCTGCACTTCTTGATCCTGCTGCATGATTCGGGCTACAGCTGAAACGATCTCATCGCGATGCCGAGCATGAGCATCGAATTTCCGCCGAGATAGGTCATCGAAGGCCGCAGAGAGCATCTCGTCCAAGGCATATCGAAAATCTAGGAAGGCCCTCCCCGAACGATCAAACGAAGCCTGCGTCTCGAATCGCATTTGAAGCCATTTTTCGACAGTGAATGTCCTTGTATCGGCTGTCCACTCCGGGTTCGGGCCAAAGAGAGCTACCATTAGAGGTGTGACTAGGTTTGTTTCCCTTATCATGAGTGTTTTGTCCTGTCGAGACATTTCGCTGTAGGAAAGGAGGGCATCTCGAGGGAGAGCGTCTGGGGATGCATCAGTGGACTCATTAAACCTTTTCCGCCGATTTATAAGGCTATTCGTGGATGACGGATGAACCATAACATAGCCCTCTTTTTCTGTGCTGAATAAGCCTCTGCTCCACCGTCTAGCAATGTTTCCACAGAAGCCAGCGATTGTGAGTGCTTTGATGAGGGCAAAGTTGCCCGAGTTTATGTTGAGCGATGCTGGTCCAAGTTGATGGTGGTGACGAGGGTCTGGCGAGCTATCGGGTATGACACCGGCTTCGACGAGGACTTCTTCACATTGCTCCATTGTTCGGCAAATCGTAACATAGGCACGGGCATTCAAAAATTGGTCCTGAAGAATGCCATGTACTTCGGATGCTTGATACTGGGGGTTATGCTGCAACTGTCTAGCATGGCGAAACGCTTCGATAACGGTGATTGAGTCACTATCATGCCCTTTTCCAAACTCGCCGTGAAATAAGTCTGCCAGCTTTCCATTGCCTGCGGGACGCAAGAAAAGGTTGTTACCAGCAGCTGCACCCAAAATGAGCATAGGGTCCAGACAGCGAAATATGATTCCCAGAACAATCATTTTGCCCAGAGACGAGTGTACCGGTAGCGAAGCCAGCAGACGGCCCAGAGGTGTCAAACGTTCGTCGGGCGTCAGGGCTTCAAGGTCTTTAAGATCATGGATAGATGCCTGAACAGCTCCGGGCCAAGGTGGCTCTATTGCGCTGGCTAAGAATTCTTCGATACGAATATTTGGAAACTGAATTTTCACATCCAGACATATCTCCTGCAAGTCAGAACGAAGCATCTCGGGAGTGGCCGCAGTATCAAAAGAGTCGAAGCGAGCTTTGGAGAATAGCGCATAGTAGTACCCGTTCTGGACGCGTCCTGCTCGGCCAGCACGTTGCCTTGAGCTGGACTTGCTGACCCAGCTACATCGCAATTGTGTGATATGGGTTTTTTGATCGTACCACTTTTCACGAAGCTGTCCGGTATCGATGACGTGGTGGACGTCCGGGATCGTAATCGATGTTTCTGCAATGTTAGTGGATAGGATAACCTTTCTGCATCCTCTACGTGGCGGGTCGAAGACTTCTTGTTGGCTTTCATCGTCTCGCATGGAGGAGTGAAGTTTGAATATTTGGAAGCGAGAAGAATCTCTAAAATTCACGCCAAGTGGACGTTGCATCGTGAGGAATCTCTCAACTTCCAGTATCTCTCCAATTCCGGGTAAAAATGCCAGAATAGCGCCGTCAGGGCTTGTTTCTCTAGCAACTTCCGCGATCACTGTACCAACAAGACTTATGGGGGTGATCAAATCATTGGTTCCTGTCGACAACGGCGATTCAGCACTAGCAGATGGACTCTCTTCTAAAATGCTGTTTTTGGCAAATCGTTCCTCGGCAGCTAGATAGCCCTTACTGTTCTTGTCAAGCAATGGAAGCCTTTTCGTCTTGGACCTCAAGTTCGGCATAATATCCTCAAGATAGAGTTCCTTCACTGGATACATTCTTCCCGGCACTTGGATTGAGGGACACGGTTGCTTAGTGTGGTCTTCGCCAAAGAGCCCGAAGTAATTTGCGAAAAGAGTGGTGTCGATGGTTGCGCTCATGAGAACGACTTTGGGGACTTTCTTGTTGGCTCTCTTCCTTGTTTCCAGCAAAGTCTTGAGACTGGCCATGATAAAATCAATGGATATGTCTCTCTCATGAACCTCATCGAGGATGATATGTGACGCCTTATCCAAAGTCGAGTCTGCATGATACTGCAGCTGTTTGAGCAAAACACCAGTTGTGCAGAACGTGATACTACCACCAGGCCTGGGTAGTTTCGGATCAAATCTGACGTGATAGCCAACCGTGTCTTTGAGCTTTTCTCCGCGCTCGAAAGCTACACGCCTTGCAACAGAGCTAGCTGCAATGCGACGAGGTTGTACACATATAATGTTTACCCTCGCACCTTCTCCTCTCTCGATGGCAGCGTCGAGAATGATTTGGGGAACCTGAGTCGTTTTCCCGCTCCCAGTCGCACCAACAATGATGCTGTAAGGGTTTTGCTCGACAATTTCGAGAACGTCCTGGCGGTGATCATTCATTGTCAACTCCGACCTCGACGCTCGCCGTCTAACATTCTGAGGATTATAATGGCGCTGTTTCAACAGCGAACTGCGACGTCGAATCTCTGCAGAAGACAAGCGGGCACGTGAAACGAAGCGGAGAGGATCGAGATCATCAAAATCAGGCTTTGATGGAGTAGTCGCCGTGGAGGATTGTCGTGAAACATCAAATGCTCTGCGCATGTCTTTCAAAATTTTCTCGCTGAGTGCCAGGTCGACTACTGCCGCCCGAAGTGTTTTCATGCTCCAGCGTGCCTTTAACCCGAGGCTTTCCACCGCCTTATTGGAGAGGCGAAGAAGATATTCAATCAACAGAAGTGGTTCGTTCTTGGCAATGTGAACCGCCGCCGTGAGCTCTGCCAACTGTAGAGCTGATAATTTATCTGGCATGTTAACCTGGGACCCTATTTGTTGCGTGCCTAGGAAAACCCGCGCGCTGTGGCTTTTCCGGTCATCATGCTTGAGTCTCCAATCACCACCTTTTTCGACTTTGAAAGCGTATGTGTGGGCTCCATTCAACTCATAGAATTTGAGGAATTTGAGGATTTCCTAAACACATAACATGTCAGCGACATTAAATCATGAGGCACAAAGGCGGGAGTGGGGGCCAAGGCAACGTGGCTTGAACATGGGAAATGCTCGATACCTTCGCGGTCGCGTTGAAGTCAAAGATACTCTTCTTAGCCGCCAAGCTAGCTCTATCTCGACAACGACTCATCGCTTTATGAAATTCAATGGAAGCTAGGCAATCAGCCTCTGGCAGAGTGGAGCCACGACCCTCAACCTTAATGCCAAATTCTGGCAGCTCAATCGTCGAGTAATAGGTAGACTTCCGAAGTCCTGTCTGATCGGTAGGTTCACAGCAGATACTGTATTTCGGCACGGCAAGCATCGTAGCGGCGTAGTGGTGAATATCCATCCTGGCTTTGATCGCGTCCTTTACGGTGCTTTTCCGCGCAGCAAGAATAGGTGCAACAGCTGGCTGATTCCCGAGATCTTCTAGAATGAGTCCGAAATCATCCTGCTTCCTTTTCCTTTGCGGTGGTGCCGCGAGGAGGGAGAAGGATGGACTGCTAGCAAGTGATGCCATTGGGCTTGGTGATTCTTGTGTAGTGAAATATCTTTGGCGATTGTAGGTAATTGGCATTCGCCATTTCGACACCAGAGATGCTCTAAGCAGCGGCAGATATCGAATCGAGGACGGAGAGCGAGATAGAGCAGTGGACAGAGACTACAGAACATGGTTAGACTTGCAGTGCAGTAGGACAATGGAATAAGCTTACCGTAATGCTTCGAAGCACGCGTCTGCGGCCCGAAGCTGCTCCGCAACAGTTCATGAGCCAATTCTCTCCAAGGACACATTACATGCTGAGGTATGATCTCTGCAGATGAAACAGAGATTATGAATATAGAAACGTTGTTACTTGTCAAATGTCGCAGACACGTCAGTTGCTGCAGATAGGAGAAAAAGCTCCAAAATGAACTTTCTCTGGCAGAAAGATGCAGCGTCCAACCGAGAATGGCAGGCGGTCTGGTAGAAGTGCTGCTATTTGTTGATGTATACGGAGGTCCGTGTCAAAAGTCTTGGGACTACAGCGCCTGCACCACTAAAGTACCCTGT
Organism: Phialocephala subalpina; assembly: GCA_900073065.1. Classification (NCBI taxonomy): domain Eukaryota; kingdom Fungi; phylum Ascomycota; class Leotiomycetes; order Helotiales; family Mollisiaceae; genus Phialocephala; species Phialocephala subalpina. Next base: position 1,440,059 of record FJOG01000010.1, read on the forward strand.
AAACCAGAAATCTCCAGGCTCGCAGCCGCTAAATTGTCATTGGCTCAGGCCTGTGATCGCTGGGGGCAGTATGGTAGGACCCGCCCAAAAAGAATCCTGTAACGATGGCTGAATAAGATTACCCTGGAGTCCAGTCCCAGGCACCTGTGATCGCGACCTCCGGATGCACCTCCGGATTCTTGAATGAGGATAAATCGGTATTGAAAACCGACCAAAGGGCTAGGAACATCAAAATCCCTCTGTTTGCGCATCGCAATGCACCACCACTAAGAAATGCAATTATCTAGACACTTGATAAGATCATAGAACTGAAGTCAAAATTTGCAACAAAATTGATCTTAAGTCAAAAGAGTTAGTACTTCAATCGCGACAGGCTTTGGCGTACGGGCCATATCAAACACATCTCTCGCTTAAGGGCCGTGTCCGAATTTCAATGCCTGCCGCCTTCGTAGTCTCACTCTTTTCTCACTGAAGCCAAGTCTCTATGTTTTCTGCCTCGACGCATCGAAACATCAAATCATCAACATCACGAAGGAAGCCTTGCCTATCAGCCCTGCCGCAAGTGTCATTGGTGCCACGCAAATCGCAGTCAGAGTTTCTTTTCTCCATAGTTGGAATGTTGAACAAATCGATTGTGCTTTTGCTCTGGCAGACATTAGAGCTTGGGGTTTTGGTATGTGTTAATGTTATCCTAAAAAGCTGACAAGACCTCCTCATATATTTCCACGTCTTCTTGTTGGTTCAATCCTTCCCCAAAACTTCATTGCCAAGCTCTCGTATCTGCCAAGCTCCTACTACCGCTTCCATGCTTCAAGTTGGAGAAGGTTGCATGCTCCGTCCGTATCCGCAGCCGGTATTCAAGCCATCTTCAGCGACCGCCAACCAATAGATAATATGGCGGAATTTCTCAACCAGTATGATATCGTTCCTTCGGTGGGGCTTAAGACAGTGTAGCGAATCAAACCTGCATCCAACGTCAAGCAGATAGCCTGGCTCCTACGCCCGAGTTCTAAGAGGGACGATCGAGGAAGTTCCAAGTCTTTCGAATTCATCAATTGCTGTAATTCTACTCTACTTTTACCACTTTCTATTATCAATTTCTCGACCACTCTACTTTTTCAAAACTACCACCATTGCGATATGGCGAATGTTCAAGGCGATCAGCGGTCTCTTTCAACGGCATGCGAGGGGAGCGCGGCTACACTTGCATCCCTTTCATCATCAAACCCAGATCTCGCTCGAGTTTTTGTCCAGATATCGAACGGAATGAAGATCGTTGTGCCAGTTCCCCAAAGCTCAACTGTCCATGGACTCCACACCCAAGCGTTGCGGCGCGCTGCAAGACTCGGCGTTAACGGGACACTGGACAACACACTTCTTCAGACCACTGGCACAAATCCTGTAATTCTTTTTGGAGAAGACTCTCTCGTTGACGTCTTGGACCTTACAGAGGACAGCACATTTTCCCTTGGATCTCTCACCAACTCTACGGCCCCTTTTGGCGATGCAGGGGGAAACTTTACACCTTCTCAAAATTTGGCCGAACATCCATTGCCATCGCAAGACAGAGCGGTCCCACTGCACGCTGGAATCTCAGCTTCGCAACGCCAGGACCCGAGAGTTTACGTACGATGGATTACCCTCGAGGCTGCACTGGAGCACTCTCGACTGCGAAGGATCCCTGTTGACAAAGACCCTATCCCTTGCAGCACGACTTTGAGCGAATTCTATCGAATTGCAATAGAACGTCTGGTTGACATCTCTCCTCCAGGCGCCTGTATCTTCGTCCGCAGATTGAACCTTTTCCTCAGGGAGTCCAGATTGCATACGGAGAACAATCTGTCGACACTGGCAGATCTCGGGTTGAGAGGCGGCAAGGAGCAACCTCTTGACATATTCGTTCACTTTACCGGGCTTGAACCCCAACATTCCATGAGCCAATTGTCATTGTCAACCGATCCCAAAAGGCTCTGGAACTTCGATTCTACTTCGCGAGGCATGAGCACCTTCATCACCAGTCTGCAGATGTTGCTCAAGGAAATTGAACGCGGGCATTGTACCTTGGATGCCATTCTCGAAGTCCTCCTCGAACTTACACATTTTCCTCCTCTACTACTCGCCTTCCGCTCCGTCTACGAAATAGGACTCGATAGCAGAACACCCCTCGATTCAGTTCTCCTGATAGCGTCTGCAATCCATGCGTTGTGTCGCAGAATGGTTCCATCTGACATTTGTCAATCAACAGACAGTTTTCTTGAAGCCTCTCGCCAGGTTGTATTCTGGATTTACTCTATGCGTTCTGAAGCATCTATCTCTCGCGGAAGCAGCATGCCGTTGGTTCACCGCGCGCAGATCAAAGCGTTCCGCGATGGCTCTCAGGATATGCCCCCATTCCTACCTTTTCAAACGGTTGATGTTGCATCAGCATCAAGTCTTGAGTCAAGGAAATTTTTGGTCAGCATAGAGACAGGTGACAAAGCATTGTGCCAACGACTTGGCACTGCTTTTCATGAGAAATCCACTCTACCATGGGACTTTTACTTTCAACCTAGCAACGATTGGCACATCTTGTGGGACCACAAAATTACCCCTCTGCTCCATCCCAATGAGCTCGACAGTTTGATTGAGACTACGAATTCGGTGGACGCGTTTAGGATGATTGGTCCTTTACAGCTCGGTGCTTGCTTAGCTGCAGAGCTTCCAGTCATAACACTGAGTTCCAAAGGGTACGTCTCGAAGTATGACCACGAAGACCTTGAATGCAGCGAGAGGAGCTTCGTCACGTGGAACCCAGTTGAGGGAAGAGAGAAATTACAGGACAATCCAGGCCAGCTCTTGTCACAGAAACTCGATCCCATAGTCGTCGAACGAAAGAAATCAGGCAATTGGAAGTTGGATGCTTGGACTGAATGGACAAAAACAGCAGATTTCGGTCCTCCTGATGAAGCGATCGTCATCTGTGTTGATACCAGCTCAAGCATGGATACCTCAATGCCAAGAGGGTGGATCTCAGACCAAAGTTCTTCCGGTACCAACCCTAGTCGACTCACTGAAGTCAAAGAGTTCTTCAAAAATCTTGCCCTTCGAATCTCTGCTCTGAATCTCTCCACTCATTTGGGACTTGTAACATTTTCCGGTCCGAGGCACGTTGCAGTCAAGCAGCCACTTACAGCATTGCACCTTAATTTCAACCACCAACTCGACAATATTGAAGCAAGCGGGTCTACTGCGATATTCGATGCCATCAACAAAGCCTACCTGATGCTTGACGTTGTGAAGCGTCAATATCCCAGTACCAAATGTCGGATCATACTTCTCACCGACGGAGAAGATAATGGATCCAGCATCCAACCATCTACGGTCTCCAGCTCCCTTTACAAGAACGACATTGTGCTCGATGCCGTAGTCATCGGATCCGATCAAACATCCGATCTATTCAAAATCGCAAAGAATACAGGTGGATACGCATTCTCGCCTAAGACCCAACAAGCCCTTTTCCAGATATTCCTTTTGGAGACGGTTGTCGACATTCGTACGAGACCAGACATAAAGCGAGCCCCATGGTCGAACTGGGACACTTTCCAACCCAAAATCGCAGACATGGCCAATCCATACGACTTTCCACCCTGTCGGCCACATCCCAACGTCGACGACTATTTCGTCGCTCTAGGAGACGCAGAACGATTCATGAGCCGTATTTCTAGATGCTCAACCCGGAGCTCTGCTTCTACCCATTCAAGTTCTACAAGACTAAGCGTTGCATCAACAATTACCGCTGGTGCAGGAGGTATCTCTCGCATATTGCTAAGTGAAATCAAAGCCATGATTCAGAATCCACACGACTACATGGATATATATGTCAGTCAAAGTAACATGGGCTTCTGGAAGGTGGTTATGCAGGGCCCGCCTGATTCTCCTTATGCTAAAGGGACGTTTTTGCTGTACATCGAGATGGGAAATGAGTTCCCAAGACGACCACCGTCGGCGAGGTTCATTACCCCGATGTTGCATCCTAATATAACGAAGGTGAGAATTGAATAGGGCGTTCTTGGGAGCCAATCCCCGTACTGATCCTTGCTTAGCATGGAAGAGTTTGCCATCCAATCTTTGATCGTGAATGGTCTCCTGCAACCCGCATATACCAAGTGTTGCAGCAACTCTATGGCATCCTCATGTCTCTCGAGGTAACTCTATATCATTTTTATCTCTTAGCTCAAGGAAACTAACATCAATCCAGGCACGAGATGCAATCGATCCCCTCTCAGCACTCCGATTCTGGTCAGACGAGCAAGAAGGTCACCGAGAAGTAGAAAACTACGTCAGTCTATCTACCCCTACACTCCTCCTCTCCCCACAAATTCCTAACTCACAGCATCAGGTACACCGCTTTGCTCGCCGTTCTCGGGACCTCCACCGTCTCGACATCATCAGTGATGACGTCTCCTCTATTG
>FJOG01000010.1:1445082-1506987 GCA_900073065.1 Phialocephala subalpina
CCTCTTCATCCGTTGCATCGAGCACAGCAAGCACACCCAGCGTCTCCACCACCACCTCTCCGAATCCATCTCTATCTCCATCTCGCCGAGACATTAATGGCCAGATCCAGAATCCGAATCAACAAGAACACCAACATCAAAATCCAATGAGCAACCCACTGAGCTTCCCTGGAGGTGGATCCGTGTCACGTATCTCGAGAAGACCCGTATCCACCACCTCGACACTCTTCACTTATCTAGAAAACCAGCGGCGACCATCGGGAGCCAGACCTCCGCCTCCACCTCTGATAAACACCTCTGCTTCTACTAGCAATCCAAGCCCTCAAATCACTGTTGGGGCAGATGGGAGGAATCGGTTATCGAAGAAAAATCGTGCCGCCTCGTCGGGTTCTGAGGGGAGTGGGGATTCGAACGAGAACCAAGCTGGAGGTACTGATGGGAGAAGACCTAGTAGGAGAGCAAGTTTCTTTTCTTTGTTGAGGAATTCGGGGAATTGAGGCTTAAGGCGATGTTGAGATGTGTGGGGAAAGGAGAAGAGGGGTGTGCTCGCTTTCCCTTTTAAGGTCTATAGAATTCAGGGATATGATGAATACATGACCATTCGACGAAAAGGGGGTTCTGATCCTTTGATGCCGTTATCGTGTGATCTTGATATGGCTAGCCATTTCACCAAACGCCAGAGGCCGTATCCAGACCCGACCAACCATAAATACGCCAAAATATCAAATCAAACATCCAGCATACTCCTGATCTGTTGTGGCTTCGCACCCAATGTGACGCCGCTTGCCGTACTATCACTTCGATCACTCACATCTCTCGGTTTCGGGTCTCTCCCTCTCAAAGGCTCAGGGTGGTCTGTAAACCTCTCTTGAGTCTCCTGGATATCATTTCGTGCTGGGAACAACAGATTCGAAGCCATGCGGAGTGATCCATCATTCGCTACAGGTTTGTTGCTATCAACTCCCTTAGAGGCCGGCATGAGTCCCATCTCGATGTTGGTTTCAAGATTTCTTGCAGTCGGTTGCCCTCCACCCACTTGATTGAAATTATGTGCTATCTCGTCTCGCACACTCATGTGTTGGTTGTCTCTATTTAGTCGGGACCACCAGTGCGGTTTCTTGACGATGCCAATCTCTTGATCGATTTCCGCGCCTCGGATTCGACGCTGCCGGATGAGTTCTTTGTCTTCGTTGGGATCGATGTATCCCGCGACATTGAGTACAATGAAGATCAAGGCGATTGGTGCCCATCCCAAGCCATACATAAATCCAACATCGGTGTCGAGTTTCAATGGGGAAATGGAGAACTCGAATGAGATTGCAGCTTCATAGCCTATCATGACCAAGGACAAGATTAAGGAGAGGATGAACTTCTTGGGGGCGTATCGGACAAACCCAATGGTTCGATTCAAGATCCCGCGGTTCCGCTCCTTGTAGTGCTTGATCGAGTGCCAGAGAGACAAGACCGTCGTGATCCAACTCCAGAGAAGGAACAAAGCAGCAAGCTTGAATCGAATATCCGTCGCCACAGGTTCGGCTCTTAATCGTGCTTGGTCTGGATCGCGCTGTAGTTCAATAGCACTCCAAGATCGTGGGATCATCATGAAGAAGTTCTGCAGCAATTAGTACAACCATTTCCATATGAACATATTCACCTACCATGAAAGCAAACAAGTAAAATATCACTGGAATATATAGCTCAAACTTCGCCCTTTGGTCATCCTGCCTCAGTATGAACGGATTCGGATCCACCATCTGCCTCTCTTGCCAACTCCCCCAATGCCTCACACTCTCCCACACAACACACATCGTGGTGGGCAACATTAAGAACCAGAAGAAATTCGACAACACAATCGGTAATTCCGGCAGATAATATCGATCAACATCAACTCCCGTAATTCCACTTATGATCCCAAACGCCGCAACGATAAACATCCAATACCACTGCCATCTTCTCCCAACCGCACGGAATCGCTTCTCGGTCGGCAGGAACAGCTTGCCGTGTTTTCGCAGATTGATGGAAGTGAATACTACCGCGAGAGCGAAGAAGCAGGTAAAGAAGAGCCCGACTTGGGAGCGCGTCTTCATGGGATTGATCGGAGAATAGCATGATGAACTATTGACGAAGGTGCCGTTTTCGAGGAGGAGTGGAGGTGTGTAGGGTTCGAAGACGAGGATACAGCGGGAGCCATTGGAGACTGTATTGTTCGAGTAGAATGTGTAGTTCCAATGCTGGAGTGTGGCGAGGTTGAAGTGGGTGCCCCCGATGAGGGTGTCGTTGGAATTGTCCCCAGCAGGGAAGGCTACCCAGTCTCGAGCATTGACCAGGTTCATCGTGGGATGTTTATGCTATTTTTGATCCAAATATCTGAACACAGAACAGCTTCCGTTCATGCATATTGAGCCCGATTAAGCTGCAAAGCAATGGTAGAAGATGAGAGAAAAAGTGATGATGTTGAAAGACTTGGAGAAGAAGAGGTCTAAGAAATGTAGTGTGAATGCCATACGCCACTAAACTTTTGATAGGCTGACAAGCCTCCCGCAAAGTCCGGCTTTAGGAAGGACTTTCTTCACAGCTTGACTGTAAACAGATATTTAAAGTTTGAGGCTTAACAGCGGTTTAAACTAAAGAGCTAGAGAAATAATCTGTAATTAAAACATAAATTGTGATTTATTTCTCCAGGATCCTCAGAAACATGACGGACTTTCATCGCAAGGCTGACAAGACACCAAAAGGACCGCCAAGTGAACCGTGCGGCGACCCAGGGAAATCGACGAGGCCAAATTGCACCAAACCACAAACCACAACCAGCTTCACATTCAGTGACTCGCCCCTCTTGAAGCTCCAGATACCCAATGGCTAGAGGTCCATCCCCATTACTACACTCATGATGACCACCGAAGACGAGGAGACCGCCTACATCGACTATGAAACCTTCCTCTCGCCCTCATTCTCCCCCTCCTCATTCGCAAACACCCTCGTCCTCGGTACCAATAACCCCACTGACACACCTCTCGACCTCTCCACGCCCCTTTCGCGAGTGCTATTCGATTCCCAGGAGATAAATACCCACATCGATACCCTCACATCGAAAAGCGCCCTCCCTTTGCTAAACCACACCCAAGAACAAACCGCATCCAGCGCACGAATAGTGCAGGAGATAGATTCGCAAGTCGCCAGTCTGAATGATGGATACAAGCGACTAGAGAAAGAAGTTCTAGTGCGGTATGAGACTGCAGAGGAAGTTCGAGCTGTGGCAGGCAGGTTATGGGAGACTGTGAGGTTGGGGCGGTCCGTTGGACGATGTCTACAATTGGGACGCCAGCTTGAGATACAGCTGGCAGAAGTTGCAGGCACAGGGAATCCTGTCAAGACGACTGGAGTGAAGGAAGATCACAGAGCATTGGTGCGGTGCTCGAATACATTGCTGAGTCTGCGGGAGCTGTTCTCGAAGAAGGGAGAGGGAGAAGAGGGACAGGGATTGGATAGAGTGGAGGTTGTACGGACGTTGCAGAGCACGATCGTCAATCCTGCGGAATGGACTGTTACCACGAAATCCCAGCAGATCGTTCGCGAGTTCTCAATGAGTACTCTGTCGACTGGAGCGAATACCACCACATACGCCCAAACAGCCGAGACGAAATCGAGGACGACGTCAGCACTTATGTCACTCTACCTCCTCTCACCGATCCCCGACACCTCAAAGAGCAAGAAAATCGAGAAATGGGAGCCAGAACTCCTCATCAGCTCTCTACAAGACTACCTCCGAACAGCGCTCACATCCTCCCTAGCCTCTCTCACCCGCTCCCTCGCAACTCTCCCCACGCTCGATCGAACCCTTCTCGAAGTCTCCGCACGATGCCAAAACATCCTAGCCCTAGAATCCCTCCTCTCATCTACAACACCTACACCTCACCCGACTCTCCCTGCAAACACCAACCTATCACCACCACCGAACTTCCTCCAACCTCTCCTCACAAGGCTCGAAATTGGGTCATTGGCAAGCTATTTCTGGCGAACATTGGCGGGAGGACTAAGTACCAAAGCCATGGAGCTAGTAAATAAAGGTGGTGTGGGCGCGAGGACGTTACGGACGAATAAGAATAGTGTGCGAGATGCGATCAGGGAGTGTGTGGTCAGAGGTAGTCAACCGCCTGCTGGTGCTGTGACAGGAAAGGCAAAGGTGGAAAATGTGGAGAAGATGTGGGAGAGGGAGGTAGCGGTTATGGTTGGGAGTGTGATCGGTGCTTGTATGTATAAATCCCGTCCTGGCCATTTCGTAGGGAGTTGAGCCCCCGAAGAGCTCGGCTCATCGACTTCTTAGCATCCTTTGAAACCACCTACTAACTCCTTGTAGTGGGGAGGTGAGATTTGGGTGGGGGGAGGAACAATATCCACAACAAGATCTCGAAGAACGAAATCTGACTCGAAGACCGCATACATCTCGACACGACTCGAAGAGAATATGAAGGCGCCAATGTTCGAGATGTGGCAACAAGTTAGAACGGCTTTTCTGAATTGGAATAGTCAGAGAGATTTCAGATATCAATACGCAGCTCTTCCGCGAGCGTCATGCTCTAGTTGGAACGGACATTCAGATACGATATGATATACCCAGAGGAAATAGGCTGCGAATTTGGAGTCAAGAGAATAATGGACCCAATCCCCAGAATGTCTGTTAATCCATAGACTACAATGCAATGCACATTTTCCGAACCCGGCGGCAACATTATCGACTGCGGTATTGTCCCTCAAAGCTGCGGACAATTGCGGCAATCGTCCGCAGCCCCTATTCGAAGCGACATAGGGCTGAAGGTCAAGTGCCTCGAGGCTGCAGCTTCAAAACTCGACCTGCACCCCTCATTGTTGCAGGATACGGCCCAAGCTCTCAATTGGGCTGTTCAGCAGTCGTCTGATTTCAAGTTACAGGGGGCGTCATTGGATGCTGACTGCAGCATTTAATTTCGGTGTCTTCGTTTGGGATATTTTCGCCCCCAATTGGCGGCCGAGCTTATGCACCACACCTCGAGCTGAGATGCCCCAATGCTTACATATTTCAAAGCTTTTCGTATTGCCAAGCTCTTTTCTTTCTTTTATGTCAATCTCGTTGTCTATTCCCATCTTCTGTGTTCCGCAAGTCATCGTTTCAAGAGTTGCAATTTGTATGAGAGTCACGTGAAATCATGGGTGAAGACCAAGACACCACCGACATTGGTCGCGCGTGGGAGGACGCTCTGGACAAGTACTGCAAAGACACAGGAACAAACATCAAATACCTCCCGCAAATGAAATGGAGCGTCACAGCCATCATAAACGAGCAGCAGCGCCAAGTCGAGACCTTCAATTCGTATCGACATAACAAAGGCCTAACAGACCGACTCCGCTCCATGATCAGCAAGAACTCGGATGTGATTCAAAGTGTGGCAAACAACATCGCCAACTCAGCGAGCAGTGTAAGTCCCCTCACTCTTTCCCTTTCCAGACCCTACGAGAAGAGAGTTAACAATAACAGGCCTTCCCGCCAAGCGCAGCAATCCTCACAGCTTTCACTTATGTCATGAAAGTGCGTTCCCCCTTCCCTCCTCATCTCCCATCCGTAACCACTGACCCATATTCAGGCCTCGAAGAATGTTTCAACAGACTACGACCAAGTCTCCGCCTTCTTCGAAATTATGTATTCTTTGATGGAGAGATTAGCGTTACTAGAGACTAAGTTACCGAGTGCGAAGAATTATAAGACGATTCTTATGAGGGTATTTACGAGTTTGATGGGGTTGTGTGGGACGGCTACGAAGTATGTTACTGAAGGGCGGTTTAGTAAGTCCACCTGATAGGAGAAGAGGAGAGGGGAGGGTGGTTGGGAGTGGGGTGAATGGGAAAATGGGATGGGGCTAATTAGGAATTGCAGAGCATTGGTTGAAGGCGCTGTATAAGGGGACTGATGATGATATCAAGGCCGATGTAAGTCTCAACTCACCTCCCAGAATCAGAAACACCACACTAAGACATTGAACAGTACACAAAACTGGAGACCAACATCCAGCGCCTCGAATCAGCCACCATGTTCGCCACCCTCGCAACCGTAATGGAAACCAAGTCCGACGTAAAAGATCTCGTCGGGATCTCCATGCAAAGTCTGAAAGTCGGCACTCAAACTCTCGCCATCTCAGGCCAAACTTTGAGCGTTAGCCTAGAAACCCAAACCATGGTCGGAGGCATGTCTCTGAAGCAAGGCGAAACATTGACCGCAATCAAACGCCTCGAGCGACGAATGATGCAGAAAGATGAAGCGAAAAAAGAGGAAAAAGGAGGCCACAAAACCAAAGACGCAGGCGCAAAGAAAAACGCCGCCCTCAACCTCGTGAAAACAAAATTCGCCTCCCCTGCCGAACCCGCTCTCCAACTCCGCGAAATAGCATCCGCGTCCGTCCCCGGAACTTTCGGATGGGTATTCGAAGAAGAAGGATTCAAATCTTTCATGGACGGCGATTCCTCCCTCCTCTGGATCTCCGGTCCTCCCGGCATCGGAAAATCGTGTGTTGCGCATTCGATCATTGGGAAACTGTTGGAATTCACGGGGAATCAAACGAGACAGAGTGTGGCGTATTTCTTTTATAGGGAAGAGCATGAGGAGCTGAGGTCGACGAAGAATATGTTGAAGGCGGCGGTGATTCAGACGGCGATTGGGGATGGGAAGTATAGGGATGAGGTGGTGGCGGAGGTGAAGAGGAAGGGGGATGAGTATGATGAGAGTTTTGAGCAGACTTGGATGGGATTCTTTGCCGAGAGGTATCCGAAGGATGCGGATCAGAAATTGTTCATTGTGTTGGATGGAGTGGATGAGGCGGACGAGGAGGATCAGAAGATGATTTTGGATATGCTCAAATGCATCAAGAAGGATGAACTCAGCATCCAGATCGTGTTTACGAGCCGACCGACGAAGGAGATCCAAGACGTTGCGACAGAGCTGCAGCCGCGCAGGGTTGAGATTACGAAAGATAAGATCTCGGTGAGGGGTGGAGACTTGTGGAAAATCATTATGAAGAGGTGCAAGACACTCTCGAAGTTGAAGAGGTTGCAGAAGCCGGCGTTGAGGAAGATTGGGATGAAATTGCGACTGAAGGCCGACAGTGTTCTTTACGTGGAGCACATGCTTCGCCGATTGAACGTTCTTGGTCGAGAAAGCCTGATCTTCAAGGAGCTAGACAAGCTTCCGGAAGATCTACCAAAACTTTACGAACTCTTGCTTTCGGAGTGTCAGAAGGATCGAAGCAAGGACCAGCTCATCGCTCTGAAGAAACTCTTCGCTTGGCTCGCATATTCGAAGCGACCTCTCACCTTGGGAGAAGCTACCTCTTTGATCAAGGTCATTCCAGGCTCCAAGGGCTTCAGCCTCGAGGAAGAGATTGATGGTCGGTCTGCAAGGTAAGATTCTCCCTCATTAATTTGACAGAGTAATACTAACGCGGCCATAGAATTCTTGATCTTCAAACTCACGTTGCGGAAGATGAGTCTGGTGGTGAAGAGAGTGACAGCGAGCTCAATGAGAACCAAAACGACGAGGAGTCTTCCAATATTACCGACAACTCGATTGCTTCACCACTCAAGTTCCAAGAACGATCCATGCGACAATACTTCCGCGCCATGGAAGTAGATGAGAATGGACTCCGAAGTTCGCCGTCCGAAGGACATCTCACCATCTTCGACATGGCTGTCCGAGTCTTAGACACACCTGAGGACCCGACCACTGATGGAGATGGTGGCGAGTACCTTTGGCAGCTTCGAGAGTATGCCGTCAAGTTCTGGATGCAACACTTCCTCGACATTGACCCCGAAACCACCTCCGAAGATGGTGTAAAACTAGTCATCACTAACCTTTATACTATGATGCGCGTTGGCGGGCCAGCCTTGAAGAATATCGAAAACTTCAACATGGATTGGGAAAGTCGCAGCTTCTTTGGATCTGCACCAGATGCTCTTCGCGAACAATTCTTCACTCATTTTGCAACATGGCTCCAACGTGCCTACAAGTTCGGTCCCACTTCTTTCAGCAACGAAATGGTTGATTGGATGTCAAAAAGCACCTCCAAAGACTGGGTTATCAGCCAACTAGCCTTAGGCCATGCCACGAATTGGCTTGACGCTAAACGATCCTGGCAGGCCAGAGTATCCTTCGATTTCACCAGAAACACCTTGCGAATGGTAGGCGACATCCATGACCGCGACCACTTAGCTATTCTTATCACACGTACTGACTCCTATCTAGACCAGGGACGCTCCTCGTCTTTCAGATAATGCCTTCCTCCCAGCTGATCTTGCAGAAGCAGACATCTTGACTACCCTCAATTGTTTCCCCGACATGAATTCCAGCTTTTCAGCCTTGAAATCGGTTGGAATGACCTTCTACAACTTCCAACTTTATGATGTCGCTCTCGCCTGGATCGAGAAGGCTCTCCAAGCGACTACGAAAGACACCGAACGATTCCACACCCTTTACTGGATTGGTCAGCTCGAGCTCGATATTGGTGGAACATTGAGCTTGAAGGAAGATGCCGAGCCCCATGCACGAAAGGCTTACGACGCCGTCAATCAAAGCATCGCCCTTTATCAGCAGAACGAAGAAGTCAAGCAATACGTCCAAACCAACGATATGAAGATCCTGGTCGAATTCAACCTCACAAATCGTTCACGATGCGAAGTGCGACTTGGGGAGATCGACAAGGCCATCGTAACCATGGATGAAGCATACGCAGTTCAGGGTGACGATCCAGAGAGGTCCCTCAGCAGTGATTTCCTCAAAGAAATCACTGCCTACCTCGAAGAACATGAAGATTTTGAAAAGCTCATGGAGGTCATTGGACACTTCGAGAAATGGGACCTGCTTGCCCTACTGGGATTCTCATACTCAGATGGCCACGACACTTTCCAGCACGCGGCTTGGGTGTGCAAAAAACAAGATTTCTTAATCAAGACGTACGAAAAAGTTATCAGCGATGTGGCAAAATACAACACCGGCGCCCGGGTCCGAGGTCGGTTGGCCTACGTCTACCAGCGTGTGTTCCCAAACTACGATGCGGCCAAACGACTCCTGTTTGAGATCGTTGATGGGAAAAATTCGAAAGGGGAAACCTTTAGAGATTCAGACGAAGATTTCGTGTTCGAGTCCCGACTTCAGCTTGCCGATGTTCTGATGGCGCAATTCCGTGAAGCTGCTGACCCTGTCCAAAAGATCGCTCTTCATGGAGAGATGAAAAATCTGATTCTTCAGCACAATATCGCTATGGGAAACGACTACAACATGTATGAATCTCAATCCATGATCTCACTTGCTCTGATGACGGGGAAGATGGGCCCCACGAATGATTTTCAAAGTGTCGTCGAGAAGACCTTCCGCGCATGCATCGATGCTCTCACGGACAATCAGGCTTGGAATGACTGTTCTGGATTCCGGATCTTGGCTAAGGTGCTAGCTTTTGTTCCGGAGATGAAGAGGGATGCTCAGATAGCGTTTTCGTTGCAGTTCTCCGCTGTGGATGACAAGCTTTTCAATTCTCACAGCGAGTCTGGCAGTGAGGCTGGTGATGAAGATGCTGGTGAGCCTGCAAACAGCCCGGAGGTTCTGACGAATGGGCAGGCGGTTGTGCCCGCAGCAACAGAAGACTCGACACCAGCACAAGTCGATGAGCCAGATAAAGGCACTGATGAAGATCTCAATCCGAACAGCGCCATATGGTGCGATGGCTGCGGAGACACATTCTCCAATTGGAACGTCAGACCCGTCTACGGTTGTATCATTTGCACCAACTGTGATCTCTGCGAAAATTGTTGGAAGAAGAAAGACGCGTGCAATAAGGGAGAGCCGTGGACCGAGTGGAAGACTTACTGTGGAGACAACCACAAGTACATCAAGGGGCCGATGCCGGGCTGGAAGGGAGTGAAAGATGGTGTTTTGAGGATAGAGAATATTGGAGAGGGAGAGCTGCACCAGACGGATGCAATCGGTAGCGGGCACAACATTGCGAAGGTGGAAGAGATTAAGTTCGAAGTTTGGCTAGATGAGATTCAAGAGAGGTGGACTGAAGCTTGGAAGGGGTTCTGGAAAAGGGAAGATCTTGTCGTTGACATTCTCTGAGATTTTTCATATGTAAGAGATAATATTCCTTGCTTCATGGAGCCATTAATTGACATCGCAATAGCTAGAATCGCAATCCTCCTTACGCCAAATGTCTCGCGATTTCCAAGCTTGGGTTGAAGCTCCAAAAAGGCTTCCTCTTTCGAAGTTCATTGGTCCCTTGCTTTACGTCAATCACTACTATATTTGCGTGCTCGCTAAGTAGCCTGAAACGTGGTCATTCATTGCTTTTTCTTCCTATTCGCTCCATTTCTTTTGTGCATTCAGCCAATAGTGGGATGTTGAGGTTTAAGGATGTTGGCATCCTAACCCCGTTAACGCCGGAGCCTCAAAACATATCAATCCTCTATCCCTTTCACAATAATTAATCTTACTATCTACTCAGATTCATTTCCTACGACAAATAATCAAGATGGCACAAGCTCCGAAGACCGCGGTGGACATCGTGTTCGGTGCCATGACACTCGGCAAGCAAGGTATCAGCTCTCCCTCCTTCCTTCGCTTTTTCAATCCTAACATCCAATCAGGCGCCGAACAAGCTCGAGTTCACAGCCTCGAAGAAAGTGCCGCCATTCTCGACGTCTTCCAAAAATATGGCCACTCCGAAATCGACACCGCCATCGTCTACGGCGGCGGAAGCTCGGAGGAGTACCTCGGCCAACTCCACTGGCAAGACCGCGGAATCATCATGGACACGAAATTCTCACCTCGCACTGATCCCACCAAGCTTGGTCTTGGAGCCGATGTCGTAACCACTCATTCGCCCGACCATTTGCGTCGAGCATTGACGAAATCTCTGCAGAGTTTGAAAGCAGACACGATTGATATGTGGTACCTGCATGCTCCGGACAGAAGCACACCTTATGAAGAAACCCTCCATGAAATCAACAATCTTCACCATGCAGGCCTTTTTCGAAGATTTGGTATCAGCAATTATGCTGCTTGGGAAGTGGCACAGATTTGTGAGATTTGCGATCGAAATGGATGGATCAAGCCGGTCGTCTACCAGGGTGTCTACAATGCACTCCATCGAGCGGTAGAGCCCGAGTTGTTCCCGTGCTTGAGAAAGTACGGCATTGCGTTCTATGCGTTCAATCCACTGGCTGGAGGTTACCTGACGTCGAGGTACACCCGAGAGCAGCTGACTTCAGATACGGGAATTGAGGAGGGGTCTCGCTTTGATCCGAAGAGGAGGCAAGGTAAGAATTACAGGAATAGGTATTGGAATGAGAAGTACTTTGATGCTTTGGACATCCTGCGACCAGTAAGTTTGTTGTCTTGCCCATAACCTCACTTTCGTTGAATGGTGCTGACTTGCTATCATAGGTAGCGAAGAAGCACGGCCTCAGTGAAGCTGAAGTTGCGCTCAGGTGGATGACCAACCATTCTCTCTTGAAAAGGCAATACGGTGATGCGATCATCATTGGAGCAAGTAGTGCGGCTCAGCTGGAGGAGAATCTGATCAACTTGGAGAAAGGTCCCCTGCCTGAGGATGTGGTGAGAGCGTTGGATGAGGGTTGGGAAACGGTAAAAGGTGTTTGCGCCAAGTATTTCCATTAGGATGCACTTCTCTCTTGCAGTTGAGTTGCAAACACAGCGAAAAATTCAATGGATGCCAGAGCCATGCAGTGTCCCCCGAAACTGTGTCCCTTAGCCTTTCACCATTGTCATCCCGAACATCTCACTCCGAACCTGGCATTCCAAACCGTTCAGGACTCAAAGGGTATCCGTGCTGATCGTTCGCTCCATGTCATTCTGTGGATTGGATCCACTTGAGACTTCGGACCAACCATTCTCTCAACCTCTTGACATTCACAGGGGTACTCTCCTCCGCGAGGGTCAACGATCGGTTCTCCGCGAGAGTGAGGACATGTTTTACGCATGCACATCTTGTTCAGCACCGGGTTTTCTGCGTAGCACCCTTGCGTAAAGGTGAATGTCAGCTACCTCTGCTCTGGGGATATGATGGTGAGAATCGGACTTACGGCAACAGCTCCATACTGTGATATACCCAGTTTGAGGATCTGTAGGCATCTTGGCGGAGCTGCTCTCTTCGGTGCTTTGCCGTTCGGAAGCCGGTGTGGGCGGTTCGAGTGTTCCGCACGATACTGTCCCAGGCGATGAGGTGTCCTCCATGGCTTCGTCATGGTGTTGATATTCACTTGTTGAAGTTAAGGGTTGCGCTTCCAGGTTGTTGAATGTAGTTGCGCTGTCCTCCATGTCGGGATCAACTAATGTATTGAGGCTGAGTATGAGTCGAGAGTAGGGACTCTGGAAATATCTCCTTCGGTCTCGAAAGATTGAGATAGACGAAACCTATGATACAGCAAGGCTGTGATGCTTCTGGGATGAAAACAAAGAGGCGAAATTTTCATTCTTACGAACCTCACGAAGTTGTTTCATAAATGGAAGGCGCAATTCTCAAGCAAGCATGTTTCGTCATTTCGAGTGGTTGCTGGCAGAGACTGCCAAATTCGGAAGTACAAGGGACATTTTGGACATTTTGGAAACCGCGACCGTATTGACCGTCTTAGAATCATCATTCCTCACGTCTCCGGAGTTGCTTTAGGGGCGAGATACACTTCAAAACAAAGTTGCACCAGCCTCAACCCGACCCCATAGCTAGGGAGCCATTCTCGAAGTCGAAGCCGGTGTCCTTGTTGGAGTTCTAGAAGCCATTGTCCCATCGCCAGCTCCAGCCTCGATTTCCGACGCGCTGTCCAGCATAGCGAGTGTGTATGCCGCTCACCTCACCGACTTCGTCATGTCTGCAGTAGATTTGGTCTTGAATAGTCTCGCACCCAAAGATGTTGCTGATCTTGCAATCGCCGAAAGTCCTTTCGAGAACAACAGCAACTACGTCAACCTCATCGACCCATCTCCGCAATCTACCCAAAGAGAGAAGACAACGACGCTCCTTACTCCTTTCCAGAAAGTACTTTGCGAGGAGCCATGTATTTTCCCACCTTCATTCACCTACGGCGAAATCCCACCCCTGATCTTGATCTCCGACACCGCCTCAAAAGGTTGCGAAGTCTACGGCCCCAACTTCGGCAAACTCTTCGCAGGTAAAGCTTGCGCCATTGCTCACCGTACTCGTTGCCTCCCACGCAAACCCGGTCCACTTCACCATCCCTGACGCACAACTAAACGACATCCAGCTTAACGCTGAGTACATCGCATATGCCATCAACCACGTCTCCGCTATCTCGGGACACAAGAATATCTCGATGGTATCTTGGTCCGCTGGCTCCATTGGTAGACAGTGGGCTTTTACTTATTGGCCGAGTACGAGGGAGGTGGTGTCGAACTTTATTATGATTAGTGGGGATCTTCATGGGACAGAACTAGCGTACTTGCTTTGTCCTAATTTTCCTGACGCCTTGTGCACCTGCTGTTATTCAGGTGAGTGCTCTTTGAAAAAAAGTGAATTGGTGGGATGAAGGCTGGTCTCTATAAAGCAAGAATACAACTCAACCCTCATCGCAACCCTCCGCAACGCCGGTGGAAGCTCAGCCTACGTCCCAACAACCAGCATCTACAGCGCCCTCGACGAAATCGTGCAACCACAATAACACTCCTCTGCCTCTGCTTATGTCCTCGACTCCCGCGACGTGGGCGTAACAAACGTCGAGCTCCAAGATACTTGCAAGGTCGCGCAACCCGTAGGGACTCTCTATTTCCACGAAGGCGCCCTATATAACCCACTCGCCTTCGCACTTGCAAAAGATGCATTGATAAACAGTGGACCAGGACAGCTGAGTAGAATAGATGTTGACGAGGAATGTCAGAAAGTTGTTCCTGACGGGTTGAGTTTGGAAGATGTGTTGGCTACTGAGGCGACGATTCCGATTGCTGCTGTTTATATTGAGACGTATCCGGAAAAGGTTGTGGAGGAGCTGGCGATTATGGGGTATGTGAAGGGGACGTGAGTGCTTGGTCCGAGATCTGGATTAGGTTCGATGTGATGTGATGGGAAGGAGGACGTTGGTAAGAAATGCGGTCTAAAATGATTGATGAGATGATAACTAACATGACAAGTGAAGAGGAGCGAGCTGTGATCCTGCATCATTTGATGCACAATACACGAGAGGAAAGCCTAAAAGTAACCATCGTGAGAAATGAATGCGCAGCATGGAGTATATATTTTCCCAACCAGAAGATACAAAAGGTACAAAAACTGAACTTGAAATTCAACTTCAACTTCAACACATCAGAAAGTAGGTTGCACCCTCACCTCCTGGTGCTGTAACTTCAACGCCCTCAAGCTCCCCGTCATACTCCTCGCCCTGCTATGCTCCATCCCACCCCCACCTCCACTCATATTACTCGCTATACTAGCTCTCGCACTGCCCATCCCACTACCTCTCATCATCATTGGCCTCCCACTGACACTACTAGCCGGACTCAGCGGAGTCGCACCCGCTGTCTGCCGCCTATTCATCTTCATCTTATTCAGCATTGCTGGTAGAGCTTCGGCTGCTGATACGGGCGCTACTGGGAGACTTGTTGCGCGAGAAAGTGGTTGGTTTGGTAGTGGTGGGGTTTTGGCTGGTGATGGAGGACGCGCGAAGCGGTCGAATGATCCGTCTGAGGAGTTTATGATGTGATGTTGGAGCATGCCAGGGGTAGGGGAGTCTGTTGAGCGACCACGGATATTGAGTCCTTGCATTTGCATCTGCATCTTATTATCTCTGCCATGATCCATTGAGCCCTTCGACGAGCGACTTGACGCGCGACTCAACGGCGGGGTGGGTAGTTGTCCTTGTTGAGATTTCGGAGCATAAGCACTCATCAACTGCTCGAGACTTACGCCTGTAGTTGGCATCTTGCTCAGTCGACGAATGGCGCGCATGTTGTTGTTCATAAAAGATGACATTTGTTTCATCGCGTGACCGTTTTCGTAGGATTCGTACGCTGAGATACCGGTTGATGCTTGGCCTCGCGCTACGTGCTGCTCAGTGAGGTCTTGTGGACGGTATTGTAGAGATGGGGAGCGATTGATGTTTTGTTGGATTTGGGAGACGACTTGGTCGAATTCGACGGCGTCTTGGTTTCTGTGTGGGGCGTAGGACATGGTACTGTTCATGGCCATGTCTTGTGTGAGGACGAAGAATGAGCCGTCGCGAACTTTGCGGCGGAGGAGATTCCATCTTGTCCTTGCGGGGTTCTGTTCCATCTCAGGATGGTACACTGAGTGATGCGCTAGCTTTGAATAGAAGCCCTCAAGTCTGATCGCCATACGCTCGCAGACTTGAAGTAAGAAAGTGGAGAGCGCCGTGATGCGTTGAGTCTCTTGTGGAGCATCGAGATCCATGATGGTATCGAAAGCGTCCATACCACGACAAGCTTCCTCGCGAATGCCTTCCAGAAGCTCCATATCAAGTTGAACAGACTTCCGTGCGTAGTCCAAGATGCCTTGCTCATGGAAACGTGCCGTTTCGCTGTTGCAAACAAATTGGCCAATCTGTGAGACTTCTGTTGAGGTAGTCATTGCGTCAGGAGAGCCTTTCGCTCGTGCAATGATGCCTAATACGTCTGGCAGGCGGCTGGGACTTGAATTTGTTGAAGTGTTTGCAAGCGTGAAAGACAGCTTCAAGTATAGTTCTTGCAGTTTGGCTCCAAATAGCGCTGAGAAGCCGCCTTGAAGCAATCGCGATTGATGATGGTAGAATCTCCTCACACCACCCATGTTGAAGAGGCTGCCTTGAAACCAAAGATTTGACGATTCCATAAACTCGTGCACCTCGAATGCTTGTGAGACGAGTGTCTCAACGGAAGTTCGGAGGTAGTCTGACCAGAGATCGTAGAGCATACCGATCTCTTCGGCATGATGGAAGTCTGGCTTTGGTGTGAGATGTCCGATGAAGTACTTATTGAGCAGACTGGAGACCTCAGGGTTGTTTGTATGGGCGAGAAGATCAAAGGATTTTGAGCAGTCAACGCCAGCGTTTGACTTGATGATGTTCGTGCCACCGGGGTGCATGGGGCAGAAGTCTGTAACATCATAGACACTTCCGTGGACTGCGATGAAGATGCGGCTTCCTTTCTGATGTCCGGTGTGCATTGCCAATTGTGACAATGGGATGGTGGGAGTGTTGCAGGGCAACGGCTTCGGGCTCATGAAGACATCGATCATGAATCTTCGTTCTGCAAATGCGGTGTCGAGGATCACGTCGGTGGACTCCATGCTTGACGTGCGATGGTTGTAGATCGCTCTTCTGATGCCGGACATCACCGAGTCGAACACCGAGAGGGAACCACAAACATACAGACAGCCTCCGAGACCACCCTGCTTCTTGGACATCACCAAGTCGCAAACAGTCGCACCCTGTTCGATGATCGCGGCATCAATGTATCGTGGCGAGATTTCTCTCTCGACCAAGTCCTTTAGGCGTCGATCATAGACGAGCCCACGTGAATCACGCGAGAAGGCAGTGTAAACTTCCATATATCCAGCGTTGATGTATTCTCGAAGCTCATCCTCGTAGCAGAACTTCTCTCTTGATTGGACACCGAGGAACAAGATGTTCTTGCCGACCGACCTTCCGGCACGTGCCTGCCAGAAACTCCTGAATGGAGCAATGCCGCTGCCTCCAGCGAAGTAAGCGCACGGGGCTGCATCATCGATGGGAAGTTGAAACTGGAGAGGTCGCGACACACCGACGAGTAATTCTTCGTCGTCCGCAATAAACTCTTCTTGGCCGGAGACAGGAGGGTTGAGGAAGCTACTACTCACACCGTGTCGTGTTGGAGCCGATGGGTCTGAGAGAGCGGAGTGGAGTGTGTACTCCGAACGAGAAACAGTCAAGTCGACTGTGCTGGGAAGAAGCTCGTCTGGATAATTGGAGATACTGTATGTTCGAGGTACCTCAATTGGGATCAGCTCAGGCAACCAAGAGAGACTGCCATTGATGTCGAAGGCTTGGTCCCAGATGTGAGACGGTGTGTCCATTACTGCCCCTTGAAGAATGTCGCCAAGCGTAGCGCGCACGGGCCATTCAGTCGTTGCCAGGACCTGGAGGACCGTGTTTGACGATGCTCGCAGCATAGCATGGAGGCGCATGACGAGATCTTTGGTGAGTGGGGCGAGGTGTCCTCGGCGAAGGATATCCTTTACCGTCAGCTTTGGGTTCGCGATCTTTGATACGGAACCAAGATGTTCAGCGAATCTTGCCCATTGGCTGTCGAGATTGACCGGATGATCAAGCATCTCATCGAGTCCCAATGCCGCAGCGACTTTGGCACACTCAACCCAGCTGTTGAGCGGCATAACAGCAAGGCGATCTCCAGGCTGGAACGTGATGCCTGTCTCCTGGATGTCCAACATTACTCTGGCAATCGACCTCTCGGGGTCGGCATCCACGAATGATCTTCCAAGGACTCGCGATTTGTATCGACACTCAGCGAATGTCCCTCGCATTTGATGGGGTTCGACATGAAGGTTTCCACGATGAGGTTCGAGTCGCTCCTTCATAGCCTCGGAGAACGCCTTGTGGGTCGCCTCCCAAGGTCTTCCTGCATCAGGAGCACCAGACATTCCATTTGTTTCAGCGCGTCCAGTTTTGCCCGCGACTTCAAGCAGCCCAAATACTTTGTATCGATGCGTCCCCATGAAACCCCGCTCACCAGTATAAGCTTCGACGATACCATCCAACGCGCCGATAAGTCGCGAGTCATTAGACTGAGCGACATAATCTGGAATGCGATAGTGATATTCGATAGCTGCGATGAATGCTCTCCAGTTCGATGGTAGCCAGGCTCTCAGATGGACACCTTCAGCACCGAGGAACGATTCGTACTTGGCACGACCGAGGAAGGCATCCATCACGAGGTAGGGCGGGAATTGTAGACCGGATGTAGCAGGGCAACGCTTCGAAAGTGGTGCTGAGAATTTGGCCCAGCGGACCCACTCGGCAGGTGAGATGTAATTCTCACCCGAACTTGGGTTCAGTGAGATGGAATGGAAGGCGTTAGGCATACGTTCGAGGATCTCTTTGAGTCTAATGAGTTCTCGAAGGAGTCCTTCATTGTTCTTGCTCATGACGTGCTCTTGGCAGCTGGCGATCGCATCAACTCCGTGTTGGAAGGAAGCTGGAAGATGTCAGTAAGAACATGGCACCTAATAGAGGTCAATCTTACCCGATGTGTCAGCACAGCCTTTCAGGAAGGCAATCTCGGATCTGTCGCCGAACATGGGCCACCTCAGGTCGGTGTTATCGAATCGACCGACGTATGGATGGACAGAAGTCGGATCACGGACTTTGACATTGTATGAAGACTGGTCGAAGAAGGTGAGATGTGGTATCGATCTGCCCATCCGCTTGCAGATCTGGTAGTATGGTAGTCCGATGCTTTTCGGGATACCCTTTACCTCGTCACCAAGTTCGTCGCTCATCTCCACGTGCATGGACGACCCATTCGAAGACACATTGACACCCTCGGTACCATTGTGCTTGTCCTCATATCGGTAGATAGAGCACAACATACCCAGTGCTACCAATGCAGCCCATAAGGCACGGTCGGGGATGACATCGGCTGTTCCTTCGATGACTGGAAGGGCGGCAACTGATTCTCTGACCCTTCCTCTTGCGACACAACCTGGCATCCTCTCACACAAGTCAGACCAAACACGACCTGGCGATCTTGCTAGTGCGCCGGCAGCTTCATCGGCATCGGGTGGTACGAAACCGTATTCAGTGCTGAGGTAACCATCTCGCCATCCTGTTCGAGGTCCAACTTCTTCGGCTCGAATCAGTACTTGGCGGGCAGGAGCACCAAGAGCGACGGCAAGAAGGTCTTGTTCGTCGGCATTCAGCTTATCAAGGGCTTTGACACCTTGAGAGGCTTGGATTTCTTTGATCTTGGGCATGGCTGGAACGTTCGAGTAGAGCATCTCATTGATTGCTTTTCGTTCCCTGTTAGTGTCAGTTAGTGAAACTAAAGGAAGGGCTTGGATGAGAACCTTTGGCGTAAGTATTGCTCGGGGTCAACACCTGCTGGTATCTGGAAGTGTCAGCAATAATCGACTAAAAGGCTATGACATGAGCGAGAACTTACATCAAAGCCAGCCCGGAGGTCGCCTTGTTGTGAGAAGCTCATGAAGTTGCATCCTCGAGGCCCCACTCGACTTCCCTTGTTGGCCATAGGACATCCTCCAGCTGACCCAAAGGATGCCGACACTGGACACGATCTTTCAGACATTATGAATATAGCTCCTGTAGTCAAAGCCAGCTTCGAGAGGAGACTTCAAAGACCGCCGGGGCCAAATACAAAAATGCCGTCAAGGCTATTTGCCAAATGCAGTGAACCCAAAACGCAACGAAAATGAAGGATGAATAAGATTGAGTAGAAGCTGACTGAGAGAACTCTTCCCACTGGGGAAGGAAACCACTCTTCCTTTACATTTGGTACACTTCCCCACAATTCGGTACTTTTGTTTTCTGTTGTGAACTCAAGCATCTTGGCATCCAGATTTAGTCTCGTCCGAACCACTGTTCCACATTTCTGAAGTTTTCCAAGCCGCCATCATCCCATCACATTTGCCACAGCGTTCCAGCCAAGTACTGTCCTATTGATAGAACCGGGGAAGCATTCTTCCCAACTTTGGTCATTCCCGATCAGCTGGTACAATCACGATCTTTCCCAGAGAATTCTACAATATTAATTTCCAACGCCGCAGTACTTGCTGTGGCGGAAGCGAAAGAACCCAGGATGTGATATTACTTGGGTTATAATGCCATAAAAGTCATGATACAGAGTGCAAAGCAGCTTCGTGTGAAGGATCGAAGATAAAAGACGGAACCTCGCATCACGCAAAGATATCTTTGCGTGACTTCACGACAGCAGTTGGCCAGCGACTTAGCAGCGAGCGCGGGCTCAATAGCGACGATCCTGGCCCCTTGGGAGCACATAAACTGCCAAACATGCAGCAGTCGGCTACGATCCGGCGGCAAGACTTGCCCTTGTGGTCAGGAAAACGTGGTGTAACATCGGTAAAACAGATCTCGACTGAAGTCAAAATAACAGGGCCGCCCAGCGCTTGGCGATCGGTCCAACTTCCTTCTATAATCGATCCCGAGCGGGGAGGCCCTGCCGCGCTGTTTCCGAGCGGAGATCAGGTCTGGGCGGTGTGGATACGGAGAGTTCTTTGATGTGGAGCCGGATTCGAGAGGGTTTCTGTGACTGAATCAGGCGTGGGCGGAAAATCCCCAGAAATATTGAGATGCCACATTGAGAAGCATCGCCCCAGGAAATTCCCACACTAGAGGATACTCTTTTCCAATTGAAGCTTGAAGTGATTCTGGATGCGAACAGAATGCATGTCTCGAAGACATCAGTATCAAGTGGACGACTCTCGATTTGTTTTCGCACAGAGTGAAACGAGCAGCCAGCTGAAACTGCTTGCTGAAAATAACCTCTTGGTATTTGGTGTTGCTGCCCAGACAATGCAGCACGTTCCTCGAATGTTTTCGTTTTCTGTTACCTCATGAGATCGTCTGAACTGTCCACGCCCGGTTTCTGGGCTCACATCGTAGACTCCTTCCACGATGATGCCTAACAGAGTCGCCGATCCAGTGATCAGACACGCTGATGATGCCATGTCAATGCAAGCGACGGATGGTTCCGCAGGCGACTTGGGACATTATTGCCGGAGTGGGAATCGCTGGAGGGGTGAAGGTTGGAAGTCTCTCAAGATGAGGAAGCACAGTTGTGTTGTTACGGAAGAGTCGAGAGTTGTCCGCGACCCGGAGATTGACTGGCTTTCGGGAGCTAGCCTCCATAGGTATTAGCCCTTCCTCTGAGTCACGAGACACTCTCAATATTCATTAACAGACTTGAATGCTCTTTTGCATGCTAAAATATGCAAAGACGAGATAATTTGCATCCGTTGATTCCCTCTGAAATGTTTTCAGTCAACCGCTCTAAAGGTCACGTGGACCTCCACCATCCCTTCGAGGCATGCAAGGGAGATGAGCTGTGTAATCTGTCCAATTTTGCCAGGAATTCGATATGGGTATTCTTTAGTATCGTTTCTACTTCTCGAATTTTCCTGCTTTCAGTTGATAGTGGTCCGCGATGCAAGTATCTGGGAACCGGTGAGCTTTGGAGCTCAAAGTCGCCATGATATTGCGTTTGACCTTCCCATTTGCTTCCTTCTTTCGCCAAAAAGAGGTTCAATTCATCCTCGCAGTCTCTTTCGTACTGACACTATTCATCTACCTCAACATTTGGACCGAGCCCAGATACCGTCTCATAGCACACACCCCTCGATACAAGATCCAAGCTTCCTTCCCACCCGAATCCTCAACAGCTCGGATCATACGCCTCGAACGACGAGATACCGTTAAAGCAGCCATGAACCATACCTGGACGGGGTACAAGCAAAATGCATGGTTACACGATGAACTCCGACCACTTTCCGGGGTACCAAAAACTTCGTTCGGAGGGTGGGGAGCAACGTTGGTTGATGCACTCGATACGTTATATATCATGGGCATGATGTCCGAATTCGAAGACGCGTTGATCAGTTTATCAACTACCGATTTCTCGAGACCGAGTGTAGACCAAATCGCAGTTTTCGAAGTTACGATTAGGTATTTGGGAGGATTGCTTGGTGCGTGGGATGTGGCCGACTCTGGCCAATTACGATGACTCAGGCTTGTCTTTCTCGAGTCGCACTTTTACCCTTGGTGCTTCTGCTGGTAGGTTTATCTTTGTGTAGCATCTGAAAATTGAAAGGAGGTCTACTAACAGTCGTCGGTGGCAGACTCAGCCTTTGAATACCTACCCAAAACTCATCTCATACTACCCCCAAAAGCCTCGCAGCAGTACCTCAACATGTACCGCGATGCCTTCGCCTCGTTCAGCAAGAACCTTTTTTTCAGGCCCCAACTTCCCAGTGACCCCGACATCCTATTCCCTGGCTCGCTGAATCAGTGGGCAAACGGCGATGGCCCACCGCCACTCGACGGTGACGTGACACACTTAGCCTGCTTTGTAGGCGGGATGGTAGCACTAGGTGCTAAGATCAACAATTCTTCCGAGGAGTTTGAGATAGCTCGAAAACTTACAGATGGCTGTGTCTGGGCGTATAAGAATTCCCCATCTGGAATCATGCCTGAGCGATTCCACCTATTTAATTGTCCCGATCGGGAGAAGTGTACAAAGGCTGGTGAAGGTTCTGCCTTCGACAGTGTTATTGATCCCAGTTATCAACTCCGTCCAGAGGCCATCGAATCTGTGTTCATCATGTATCGGCTCACAGCCGACACTTCGTGGCAAGAGAAAGTTGGGAAATGTTCCAGGCGATTGAAAAGCACACAAGGACAAATTTTGCGTACGCGAAGTTGAGAAATGTGTTAACTCCGAATCCAACCCAAGAAGACCAAATGGAGAGCTTTTGGCTTGCAGAGACGCTGAAGTACTTCTTCCTGCTGTTCAGTGAGCCAGAGTTGGTTAGTCTGGATGAATTTGTACTTAACACAGAGGCCCATCCACTGAAACAATGGGGCATGTAGTTACGGGACTGGAAAAGACGTTATCGGTCACGTGCAAGAAGAAGAAAAGACTTGTGAACATTGTGAAAACAAGTCCATAAGATCATGCAAATGACATGATAGCATCATAGTATCGTACAAACTCCACCGCCAAGAAAACGAAGATATCCAGATTAGCTCAAAAACTGGAATTCCCACTTCGGTTCCACCCAGTCTGGAAAGCGCAATTTGGTATCATCAGCATTCGCTCGAAGCCGCAACTTCCGGTCCGAGACGAGCATTGCATTCATGAAAAGCCCGTCCCAGAGAAAAGTGACTTCCCGGACACCTCTCATCGATGAGAACAGATGCTCGGTAGACAGATCATACCCATAGAAAATAAGCTCGGACGGTACCACAACCCTTTGAATCATATTGAGCTAGTCGTGGTTGATTTATCTGCTGATGCACTCGAGCTCCGCGCACTCGGTTGGCGCGTAGTAATCGCGATAATACGACCTGAGGAAGACGTTTCAAGATTGCCGAGGTACTTCCCATCTATCGATGAGCGCTTGCCGATGAAGGGGGTATCCAGAGTAAAGTTGAAATATCCTAGACACGAAGGGAAATTGCCAGGCGAAGGAGCGTGTAGAACGTCAGTACTCGGCTCTTGATTCTCGTGAAACATGAAGGATGGCGGGGACTGGTGTGAGGCTTCAATACAACATCGGCGATGAAGTTATCGCTACGCATCTTGTCTTGCCAATCGCATATGATGAAGTCGACATTTCGAGGACGTATTGTCAAGATGTAAATATGCACGCGAAGCTCTGCGGGAAGGTGACGAGAGGATTCGAATGAGTTGGTTGGATCCGATGGAAAATTTGTCGCAGATGGTAAACTGGAAGACATGATGTAAAGTATTCGCCGATACAGAATATCAAGCCAGGATTTTATCTTCAACAACGGAGGTAATATTTCTCCGTGCCTGGGACTTCCCATACTATTTTAGTTCTCGAGCCTCCATGAGAATATAACTAATAACTGCATTCAAGACAGCCGTGTCAGGTCATATCCATTGACTGCAAGAGGCGGAGTGCGGTGCAATGACTGAAAAAAAGGCAGTGACGAGGAGATGAAATGCAAAACCACGAGACAAAAACACGCTCACCGACGGCAAGAAGGGAACCCCTGGCGCTAGAGATTCGCGACGATACTCAAAATGTGGCAAATGCATTCGAAGAAAACCAAAATCGCGTTGAAGGCGATGAAGGCGATGAAGGCGCGGAGAAGGAGGAGGAGGAAGTGGCAAGTCCGACGACCCGCAGTCACGTGCCAGACTAGCGCGCAATTTGATGTCAAGCCAAGAAGATCTCCATCAACCTTTCCCCAACTTTACCATCTAAGAGCCTCCTCTAACCACGACGCTGCTCGAGAATGAGACCAATGACCGCATCGTGAGGCTGTGGGCACGAAGGTACCAATGTGGTTCCAGCGGCACAGCATTGACTTCATAACATGGACTGTCCTGCACAAGGTAAAGGGTGAAAACTCACCAAGTTCAAATGCCTCTTGAACTCCTTCTCCTCTCAATCCAGTAGCAGATATCACCTCAATATGCATTACAGTCTCCTCACAAGTATAGCCGTCCTGGCTCT
Source organism: Phialocephala subalpina (assembly GCA_900073065.1). Lineage (NCBI taxonomy): Eukaryota > Fungi > Ascomycota > Leotiomycetes > Helotiales > Mollisiaceae > Phialocephala > Phialocephala subalpina. Next base: position 1,469,352 of record FJOG01000010.1, read on the forward strand.
TTCACCTCTCGTCTCTGCCGACTGCACGAACTTCACCAATGTACGATGGCTCTCTGACGACGCCTATGACTTCTCGAACGAATTCGAGCAGGTTGTCGAAATCCTGGCCTGTCCTAAAGCAGATAACAAGACCTGCACGTTCACGAGAAAGACGTACGACCTGACCATTCCCCGCGAACTCAACATATCTGCCTCAGCAGCCGACGTCGATAACATCTTCTACCTTGCATCACAAGCGTACGGAGCATGGCCTGCGAACTACACCAGAGATCCATTCATAACGAGAAACACGACAGTCAGCACCCTGAACAGCCGCATGGTATCCGATACCTTGTTGGAAGTTGAACCTGGGAAGAACAGGTCTCTGCTCTAGAACCCGTTCATGCGATACAGTTTTGGAATTCTGGGTGGGTGCTCGAATGCCAGCTTGAACGGTGTTGGTGTGAGAGCTGCTGCACCGTACCTCACGAACGACACGAATAACAATACTGTGGTTGCTGGGAATTGGGGCGCCGTTACTGGCAACATCACTGGGGAAAGTGCTGCGGGAACCTTGAAGGGCAACGGGATGAACGCAGCATTTGTCGGGCTCGGTACAGTTCTGTTTGCATTTGTCCTATAGGGTGTAGATATGGGTGTCGAGACTGTACGAGTACAAATTGGATGTTGAGATGGAATACACGATACCATGAACAAGATGTTTTCTGCAGCCTCTTCATTCCAATAAGATTTCCTGGAGACTTTTATATTCCTCCTTTCATCTTTGCAAATCCCATTCCTGTTGCAACAGGCGCAAAGAGCATAACAGCCACCACTTGTCCAAACGTCCATTGGTTGTCCACATACGCATTGCCAGTAGCATTGGCAAGTGCCTTCTGAATACCTCTCAATCGCAGCAGTCCCCAAAATTGAGGGATCGTCAAAGTCGGGACGAGTACCAACACGATCGTGATGATGTATATCCTCCACTGCTCTTTGGAGATGAATGATGTTGTCCTTTTCTTCATGGTTTCAGCATGGTCTGGGAGCAGTCTCTCCCCGATGAACCAAAGTATTAAGGCAAGGCCATAGAGAGTTACAAGCAAAGATCCTGCTGCTCCAAATCCGCTCAAGACTCTCTGTTCTGCATTACTGAGAGGTTTGACCCCAGTGAGGCACAACGTCGTCAATGTATCCCACTCATCCGTAGTTATGATCGTTACTCCTCCGCCTCCAGCTCCTGTTCCGATTTGCGTTGGTCCGAAATTGCCTATCATCTGCGAGATGAAGGTATAGAAGAACAGCAACCAACAACCACAGAACAGGAAGAGGCGATAGTTGTTCTTCTCCGAGTCGATATATGTCAAGACCACCATCGGATATAGCAAAGGCAACATGCACAGTAGTGCAACTGCCCAAGTTATCTGGACAGTGAAGCCACCGAGACCGTTGGCGCTGATGCCAAAGTCCTTGCGGACCAAGACAATAATGCATGCTATTTGTATGCTGGCTGCGAAGAAGATAGCGCATTCGAAGAAATTTTCATAACCGTCTTTCAACAATTTGCCGTGTTTCGTTGATGATTTTCTTCGAAGTGGTTCGTGGAAGGCGAGGCTGAGGGCGAAGAGAAATCCGAGTATGGATGCGCAGAAGTATCCTACCACCATCTAGGGAATTCATCAGTATCTAGAGTCGAATCAACTCATGATCCATTTGTGCTCACCCCGATTCCAGAGATGTCTGCGTTTCCGTCGCCCCAGATCGCGTTGCATATGTCGCTTTTGCAGGCTTCGAGAAGGGTAGCGTTGAATGCTGTTGTCGAGTTCAGGTCTTGAACATAACTTGCGAAGTCCGTTCGAGAGACGAGCAACGAGCAGTTCGCGAAGCTCGGTGAATTTGAATTATTCATGCTTGCTGAAAATGGTGTGAAAACCTTGAGGTCGAGTTCCACCGCTTTGTGGGAAAAGGCTATGGCACTCTCCGCAAACGCGGAGAAGCCACTATGCGGGGCAGCTCTTTAAGAAGCACGTCAGGTTGCAAAAGAAAATTGTGGATTTTACGGCTTTCATTCTCCAATGAGAAATCGCAATTCTTGTTCAGCTTGCCCGGGAACTACCACACACAGAGCCGCCTCTTACGCCACGATGCCTCGCGCCAAGATGCCACTGCCCCAATCATATTGTTGCGATGAATCGTTTTCAATAGACAAGACCGCCTCTCATGCCGATCCTAAGACATGATATGATATACAGTACACGACACACACTGGTCGGACGATAAGACCTAGCTTTCTTCCCTCCGGGAGATGGCTCAAGATTGATTGCGGGGCAGACACAAGCTGTCACGATGAACACCCAGCTATTTCAGTTGGTCTTTTTCGGCTGCACCTGTCTCTTGTCGTGTCAAGGCCTAGCGGCCACTCGCCCACCCACTTATCGCGACCGAAGCCAGCTACTGATTCCCAGGCAGACGGTGTCAGGCAGCTCGCCACCAACATTCACCGTGTATACCACTGTCAGTGCTTTGGACCCGTTTCAAACTCAAGCAACCTCAACACAGACAACATTTTCCTCCAGCACAATCACCAGATCCCCAACCTCGACTACGATCTTAACCGTCACCGTGACTGTTACTTATGTCGGACCATTCCTGCAGAACAGTGGGTGTTCGCTGGCAAGCCAGGAGATTGTATATTGCACCTCGCTCAGCCCTGGTTTCCTGACCATGCCCTACGAAAGCAAGACTTCATGCCTTTGCTCATTTGGGGGAGAACCTTTCAATAGTGCGGTATCTATTTGTGCTCAGTACGCATCCACTGCGGATATCGGTTTGTACAGCGAGCTTGCATCCTGGGAAGGCTTCTGTAATACATTAACATCGTCGTCGCCCATTTCGAAAACGACTACACCTACTCGAACCTTCTCCTCCAGTACGGGCGGTCCCGGAACTGGAACACAATCACCCAGTTCCTCACCAACTTCTTCCGCAACAACGCCAAACTCTTCCAATGGAATCGCAGGTACGAAGGCCCTAGTCGCCTCCTCTCAACCCTTTATAAAACAGATCCCTAACAAACACAGCCTTGACCACACCTCAACGAGCTGGTATAATCTCCGGCTGTACGATATTTGGAGTTGGTCTCGGAGGGCTGGCAGCGTGAGTACTCTCCCGCTTTATACAATTACGTTTCTAAGCCACTCCAGATATGCAGCATGTTTCAAAGGGAAACGGACCTCGACTAGTACGGAGAAAGAGAAAAAGAAGAACGATATAGCAACATCTGGCGTCGTTGCTCCCGCAGCATCGCCATTGATGCAGAAGTCAGAGTTTCCCAGTCCCGAGATTTCAGAGGACTACCATCCCCTTCCGAAGAGGGCGACGGTCTAGATGCGGCGACTGCATCATCAGAGACGAGCTACTGGTTGCGCTGCTTCGAGTGACGAGATGCCCCGGTAGTCTACTGCACGTGACATGGCGGGGTATAAGAGGGGCAGCATAGTCCTTCGATGGCTTGGGGATTGATGAGCAATGATCTAAGGTTATGCGTTAGTTGAAGGACTTCAAATGGTCGAGGGAAATCTCAAGGCGTCCTGGGTTGCTTTGGTCGTCGAGGTCTCTCATTTTCTAGCAAGTGGCATCAAGGAGTCGCGACATGTAGATGGCTATAAACTTCTTCGCGGTCTCGCGAACGCATCTTGATATCGCCCTTATTCCTTATCTACCATACTTGCTGCCATTGTGAATCAATTCAGAACAGCTTCAGAACTACTTCCAGGTCAAAGGAAGCCGATTGGTGGTGTAGCCGCGTCGAATTGGCGCTCCGCATGAGACCTTTACTCGACCAGATCCGTATAAACACAACCATATCCGAGCCTCGTCCAAAATTCATTCTTCACACTCTCAATACTCACAAGAAACAACTTCATCGTTTCCTTCCTGGTTGAGTGCGATGGTGGCAGGAAAAATTCCAGACATTGAGCTGGCCCCTGATGGACAAGATAGCGGTTTGGGTGCGCAGCCTCGTCCAGAGAGCGAAAATAATGCACGCCAAAATGGTCCCACGAACAGCGTCACAGCAGACAAAGTCGTGATTCTCAGCTTCCGAGATCTCCAGTTGAAGCGGATAGCAGAGCTTCAAGATCAGCTGCTTGCTCTATCCGTTCAGGCAGTAATCGGGGACTCTCTGGCTCCTGATCACACAAGCAAGGTAGATCGAGCCTTGAGTGACTATGGTATGCTCTACCGGCAGCCTTACTTATCCCGTCAAACAATCACTAATGAGGCTTCGAATAGCGGAAGCATTGAGAAACTACGAGACACTTTCAATGAACGCCATCCCAAGCATTCCCGTCGGAGCCTACTTAGTGGGTAGCCTTGCCCGAGTCGGTGCCGAGCCCCCTCGCAGCTATCGTGTGTTACTTGCTAGTAACCTTGAACGCCTCTTCCAGAAAGTCTTTGGCGTCTCGATCAGAAAGCTAGTACAAAAAATTCACTCTTTCTCTAGCGTCTTAGATGTCTTTATAAATTCCTCGCCGTCCTCGGCCGCTATTGTTTGGGGCGCTGTGCGCCTCTTAATGTCAACTGAGGCCGCTTTTGGCCCCTCCCTTGCAATTGAAGAGATAGAAAAAGTATATGGAAACTTTGGTTTCAGAGAGCTGGACCAACGCGGCAGATTGGAGAGAGCCAGAAAGCAAGCGTTTACTCAGAGACTTTTCATGGGGGTATTTGGTGGTATTGCCTTGATTGGACCAGTCCTAATCATGAGGCTTCATGCTTCGGAGAATACGAGCCTGATAACTGTATCAGTGGCTACAATTCTGTTCGCGATAGCCTTGGCATTTGGAGCTTCTGACAGCACGGGGAAAGATGTCTTAGCTGCGACCGCAGCATACACTGCTGTGCTGGTTGTATTTATCGGTTCGAGTAGTAGCTCTGGGTGATAAGAGCCTGGAACTCTCATAGTGGGTTGGGATGCAGAGTGTTGAGCGATCAAGAAAACTTGCAGCTTTTTGCCAACGCAGAAATAGAACAGGATACTTGGGAACCATGGAGATAGCCTTTGGACACAAGGGTTTGCTACGACCAAGTTTTATCGATCCAGCGACCTGACTCTCAATATGAAGGAGCTTGGTATGCTGCGCAGAGGAGGCCTTTCCCAAGGTTGGCATAGGTGCACGTGATACTGCGGGGTAATGAGAAGTACTGGGAGTTGAACACTTGACGCTCCCTCTTCTACCAGTTCCTCGGCGCATTTAATCTTGCCAGAAATCAATCAAAGATCTATAGACCTCTATGAGTATCACAAATTTATGTACTGAGCTCGTTATTTGACGCGATATATCAAGTGGTTCTCTACCACTCGCGAAGACGCGATTTGAACATAGATTGCAATTACTGTTTAAAGCAATAGGAGCATTTTCAGACCCTTCCGCTAATCGGCTTTGCTCCTTAATGTGTAAGACGGAAAAGAAGGAACCCGGTAACTAGAATACTCGGGATGTACAGAAGTTTGACCACGGCCCAAGAGTACCGCTCCAAGACGCATCCCGAAGCCGGAAGCGAGAGCTTATACCCCGCCTTTGGTCAGACCCAAAGGCCAACCGGCCCTTGCACGAGCTTGGACATAATGTAATATTGCGGTGCGGACGAATAACATCCCGAATACGCAGAAAGTAAGAAAAGTAAGAGAGTATTACGCCCGGCCAAACTTTTGCGCGTATGGCGAGTAAGCAGACTGCCAGTATATAAAGAACGATCGCGCCCTCGAACTGGGGACTATTACTTTCGAAGTTTGCCTTCTTTGATCAAATGATTTCAGCCTCTGGAAAAGTACACGAATTTGTGTCCCCACACCCTGTTCCTTTTTTTGGGAAGCTCCGATCCCAAAGTCTAAATATATTGTCCGGGTATATCCAATCTCTGGGTGCATTCGACCCAACCAATCACTTTTTTGCGTATCGGTTAATGCATTTTCAGCGCTTGCACATGATCACCAACTTCAATCTGTCGCTTCACAGCGCAAGATTATCAGATTGAAGCCTCGGCTACTTTGTTTGATGGGATCTGTGCTACTCTTTCAACAGCGGAGCCGCTTTGCGATTACGATTAGTATCGGTCGCGATCTGGACTTTTCAGCTTCAAGAACTGAGGGCAGAAATGCGAGTAGGGTCAGGCTCGCTTATTTTCAGGGGTCTAAGTATTCTTGGCCTGGTGCATTGCATTTCCAGCGCATGATCGTTGAAGCTGCATTCGGATGCAATCTTCGCGCATGCGTGTTCTCAGTCTCCTCCATCTGATTTGCCCCAGGGTTCGTGGTTTATCGTTGCAGCTTCAAGGTTTCACTGGTGTAAGCTTTAGCCTAAGAGTCCAAGCTCTTTGCCCCCCGGCCAAGGCGAGGTCTTATCAATCTTATCTTTTGGTAGGTGGTATCTTGTGGCACAGTGTTCGGGGTGAACAAGAAGGTAGTCTTTTTTGATGCGAAACCGCCACCACCCCAACCGCTGTTGGAAGTACACAAGCGTTGATGGATTAGTCGGATACGAAGGGACGGAATGTATGGACAGTTCTTTGAGAATTCGGGAATCCGACCTGCCCATCCAGAGCGCTGGGCCCATCCAGAACGCTGGGCAGGTGTTATCTTTTGCAAATTGACAAGCGTTCGTCGGGTATCTTTGGCAGTATGCGCGGAAGAAGTCCGAATTAAGAAGGTGATGTACTTGCGAATATTCCTCGTTGATTCCAGAACCCAACCAGCATCCTAAACTCTATTCTACACCTTCCTAATATAACGATCAGCCAATGCCAAGGCTCGCACAGATTACAGAAATGCAGTTTGCGAACAATTACAACAGATGGCGTGCGATAACAGCCATCGTGCGCTTTATATATATCTTCCCCGGATGAAGCAGACAACGATCTTGTGCTTGTATCGTTCCTCTGCCCCTTCGCCGATTACCATTGCTTCTGCGCAACATGCCAGCCCCTATCGCCGACACGATCGTCCTCGGGGCGCCTGGAATCGAGGGTCACGGCGTCTCGGTTCCCAGCCATGATGCCATCAACGAGAAGATCCGTCTCTCGACAGCCGATGTAGAGATTCGCAAAGATGGTGTGGATGTGACAGATTATGAGATCAAAGCTGCGCCACCTCTAGACAATAGCGAAGAAAACGACTCGAACAAAGGCAGTGAGGATGTTATCATCATCACAGGTGCCGATGCGGCGCTACACCTGCTGCCGCTGCGGGACGACCACGACCCCGCGTTAACGTTCCGAAGTCTGTTCTTGGCAACTATTCTCGCAGGTTTCCAAGCCGTCATGTTCCAGATCTATCAGGTGAGTTAGCATATCGACATGTGTGGGCTGCAGTGGTTTGCATGCTCCTTGCCCATTTACCCACCTCCACACTAACATAGGCTGATCCTCGCGCGCAGTTCAAACCAACTCTAGTCACCATCCAGGGTACTTTCATCGTTCTCATCGCCTACTTTCTCGGCAAAGGATGGGCAGCCTTTCTCCCCCGTGGTGATAAATTCGAGGCTCGATGGAGGGCGCAAGGCGGCCAGGGCAACCTTCCCACATACATCAAGGTCATCAAGTTTTTCAATCCCAGGCCTTGGAGTCTGAAAGAGCATGCAATATGCTCCATCACTGCCACGTCCGCCTCCAACGCTGCCCCTAGTTCTACCGTGTTCGCGGCCCAAGACCTCTTCTACAACCTGCCTTTGAGCGCGACCACCGTTGTCTTGAGCACCATCTCCATTGGGCTCTTTGGCTACGGTCTTGCCGGTATCATGCGTCCCATCGCCGTTTGGCACGTCGATGCCGTCTATTGGTCTACTCTTCCCACCGTCAAGACTCTCCAAGGACTTCATTGGCAGGACCTGAAGAACTCCAAGCCTCTCCGATACTTTTGGTACGCTTTCGGGAGCATGTTCGCCTACGAGTTCTTCCCTGCCTACATTTTCCCATGGCTCAACTCGGTCTCGATTCCCTGCCTGGCTTCAATGAAAGCCACTGGTAACACGGGAAATGTGCTCACCAACCTCTTCGGCGGGTCCATCAACAACGAGGGAATAGGACTTTTCAACTTGTCTTTCGACTGGCAATATGTAAGATGGTCTTCCTGTATCGAAGTAACAAGGCTAACTGAACCAACCTCTTGCAGATCACTTCCTTCCAAACCTCTCTTCCTCTCAAGCTACAAGCCAATGCGGCCGCAGGGTATTTCATCTGCTATATCGCCATGCTTGGCATCTACTACTCCAATGCTTGGGGCTCCAAGTCGCTGCCATTTATGTCGACGCGACTTCTATCATCAGACGGCTCAAAGTACCCCATCGCAAAGGTGTTCGTCGGTGGTAAACTTGATAAGACCGCTTTGGCCACTTATGGTATCCCCAGTCTCAGCGGGACTTTCGCCTACTCAATGTTCATGGCAAATGCTGCCGTAAGTGCCAAGGCTCGTCAATCACCCATCATGTCAAATACTAATTATTATCTAGATCGGTGCTTTAGTTACCCACTGCGTCATCTTCTGGGGCGGTGACATCGGCCGGGCATTTAAGAACGCAAAGAAAGGCATTTATGGCGATCGACATCACGCATACATGGCCGCGAACTACAAGGAAACGCCATGGTTGTGGTATATTGCCGTGCTTGTATTCAGTTTCGTTCTTGGCCTCATCGTCGTCATCAAGGAGAACATTACCCTTCCAGTTTGGGCATACATTGTCTCGCTGCTGCTCGGAATCTTCATCGCACCTTTCGTGAGTATACTCGCATACAAATATTGCCTACAGAAGTAGTTGGCTGATATTACTGCAGAGCACCATCCTCTACTCTCGTTTCGGTAATGGTATAGCCACGAACAACTTGTCGAAGATGTTGGCGGGTTTGATGCTTCCTGAACGCCCCGTTGGCAACATGTACTTTGCTGCTTGGTCGCACAATGTCATTGCGAACGCGGTCAACCTGTCCAATGACTTGAAGATGGGTGAATATCGTACGTCTATTACCTCATGCTATTCGTGGACTTGAATGCTGACCATCGATACAGTCAAGATCCCACCCCGTGTCATGTTTCTTACTCAAGTCTATGGTACCATCTTGGGCGGTTTCATCAACTACGCCGTCATGATCTCCATCGTGACTGGCAACCGCGAACTCCTCGTTGACAGCAACGGCGACTCTTCCTGGTCAGGTGCAACCATCCAATCCTACAACACCAACGCCACTTCTTGGGCTCTGGCCAAGTACCTCTACAAAACCGGCGCTAGGTACCAAGTAGTACCGTACGGTCTTCTTTTCGGCTTTGGTGTCGTAGCCATACACCGCATCGTTGTAATTGTAAGTTCCTATCCCATACCCTGGTTGAAACCTACTACTGCCTTGCTAGTACCCTACTTCGTCTTGTCTCTCACTAACACCGAACGTAATAGTGGGTACCAAAAGTCAGGGGATTCCGCCTCGATGAGATCAACTTCCCCCAATTCATCCAATACGCTGGCTATATCCCATACAACGCCTCCCAGACTTGCGTCATCTTCAGCCAAATTATTGCTGGATTCTTCGTTCAGTTCTATCTGAGAAACTACCGACCAAGACTCTTCAAGGACTACTCGTACCTGGTCACTGGTGCTTGGGACGGCGCCAGTCTTACGGTACTGTTCATCTTGTCGTTCGCTGTCTTCGGCGCAGGTGGTCCTTCTGTTCCCTTCCCGAGCTGGTGGGGTAACAACGTCAATGGTAACTACGATTTCTGCCCTGTGGCAGAGTAAGCGTACCACATTGGACATGACTAGTTTCGGTTGGAGAGCTGTGTGTTGGAAATGATTTTATATATAGCGTCGTTTATGTATTCAAATTATGATGGATCCCACCTCAATTCATAATTATCAGGACGTCTACAACCTTCACACTTTTGCGTCTAAATGCGTGCAATGAGCAGGACGAAGTCAACCATCGTTCACCACGTCCTCCCCATCTTCATGTTCGGCCAAGCGTCAAGTGACGTTCTAAGAGGCCTGCACGTGATATGGTGGGTCAATCAGGGGTATACGCAATGGGACGCGCACTCTCCTTCGACAATTCACAGTGTTCAGGGGTAGCACGCGTCAATTGACTACCCGTGGGGCTTGTTGAAGTTCTGTTTCTTCAAATTCGTAGCACCAGGACTCCAGATCCGGCCTTCAATGACCCACAACGGTAACTTGGAATCGCTTAAAATGGCATGAGGCCACAAGGCAAGAACATTTTCACAGCGAAACTTTGCCCACGCCGCTTCATTTCGCTAAGATAATAACTTGAAAATCGTGATCTAAGTTAAATTGCAATTATAGCGCACGCAATCTATCAATTTTTTTTTTGGAACTTTGAAAGGTGCGATTGCATCGCACTAATTATGTATAAATTGTAAAACTATTATTTTATTAATTTAACTTTGTGGGTAGTTGATGGCAAAAAGCAGACTTTTGGTGTGTAGAAGGGGTGAATTACGCTTATTAAAATGGCATGAGTGCCTGAAAACTTTTGGTCGCAGGGGCTTAGATGTGTGTCTTAGTGCCTTGCGGCCTCATCCTATTGTAGTCGTGCCCTGTAACTTCAGCTCGATCTTCGGCCGCCAAGCTGCCTTTACCTTCGTCCACAACGAGTTTGCTTCCAGCCTGTCTTTCCCGACTCCTGCGTAAGAGTTGCTCGAATCTGTCAACCACACCTCCCTCACATGCGTCACAAGCTCCCACAACCCCTCATTAACTCTCCAATTCTCCTTGGCAGAACACTCCCCAAATCCAACTCCCATTTCTTGAGCTAGTTTCCACACATTTTCCAGCGTCATCACTTTATCGGTTATCGTGCCTGCTTTATTTCCTAATATCCATATCCTAACTTCCCCTTTCTTTTTCGCCTCCAACCTCTTCTCTTCTATTACTTTGAGTGTATCGAAACACGAACGCAAGAATTCGAAACTTGCTTGGTTGCAAATATCATAAACCAGAATAACGCAATCAGCGTGGAGAAGTACTTGGTCTCGCAGCCCAGAGAATTGCTCTTGTTCTCTGAGACACATGATTTCGAGGATTGCGAGTTCGTTATCCACATTGATTTGTCGATAGTATGAGGTCCCAGCAGGGAATTTGGTATCCGGGTTTGTTATAGCTGCCGTTGAAGATCTGAGAAAAGGTGAGCTTGGTATCTGAATTGGGGTGGGACAAGGTTTCCAAATGGGGGGTATTTGAACGGTGGTCTTACCGGTGGTCTTACTAACGAGAGATGTTAGGCCGACTTTGGGAGCGCCCCAGAGGACCAATTGGTACCGAGGACAGAACTTGCGTGCTTTGCCTGCGTTTGAAAACATATGGTCCTGAAAGTTTCCAAAAGATTGACTGCACTTTTTTATCTAAATGATAGTGTTGCTGTTTAAGCTTATGCTGCTGCCTAGCGGTGTCTTCAAAAGTATTAATTACTGCTCAACGGCTAAAGCGGATTGGTAGCTCCTCTCGAGTTTCCGGAATGTTCTCATCTGTAGTTTCCTCTCCTGCTTTACGGTCATGTATCTATGCACAAAAGGAAAGACGAGGTAGTTGAAATATTTGTTTCCTGACGGCAATATTTGCTCTTCCCGACTCTCTGCCTCACGCGATCAGCGCTGCCTTTGCTTGTGATTTGAGAGTATAAAACAGACTTGATTATTCTCAAAGGATGGTTTACGAGCGAAGCTTTTATCAGGCTTTGGTCGAAAAGATGACTGAGAATTCGTGTGACCCAAGGCTGAAGTCGACCCCCCCCCCCCCCACACTTAGACTCGATCGAGCTCCTATAAGTCGAAAATATACTTCCAAGAGTAGCTAAAATCATAATTTCGAGTGATTTTATATTCTGCCAGTATTTAAAGCTAAAAATATCCTCGCCAGTGACCTTTCAAGCAAAAGCGATATAATTGGACCTGGAACAAGTAAAACCAGGGGCGAGTACATTCACTTCCCTTGATCGTTCCTTCCAAAATTGGCTTCCATTTTGAACGTAAAGCTGTCGCTACACGACTGTTCAACTGCGTTACTAAACGATTTCAGCGTAGCCTTACCTAAGTGAATAGGTCGAAGGTGTATAAAAAGCTTGATTACGTTCGTGATTCCTTCTTCTAAAAGTATTAACAAAACAAGATCACAATAACTGTGTTTTGCCTGTCCTTGTTTATTTATCTCATTATAGCTTTACCTCTTCTTCTTGTTCTTAATCTGCCAGCTGTGCACAGTACTGGTTTGATCGATTTAACTCTAGTTCTCTTTCTCAAGTCTTCTTTTAGCTTTTATAATACCTTCTCTTCCCTTTCACATTATTATGGCTACTATTGACTACTAGCCAGGTTCGCATTCCTCTGGTATGTTTAGTCGAGGCTCTGGCGGTGGCGGTGGTGAGGATCCCCACAAGAACCTACCTAGTTGAGATTACGAATAAGCGCGTGAGCCCCTCTTCCCTTTGAATCCTTCTCTAAAGAAGACGATCTTTTATACAAACATGACGATGTCTTGATCTTTGACAATGTGGTAAGTGCTTAGCTTTTCCTAGCTTACACACCTCAAAGCTAACACGATCGAGGATCGTCCCAATGACTGTCACCTCGGCGGTGAAGCTCTTTAGTACTGGGCTGGTCAATATATTCATCTAGCTGCCACCGAGTTCTGGCTTGATTTTATTCGAAACTCAATTGTGCGCCGAGATATCTTTAGTCGTCTGCCTGGGCGTCCTGTCAATATCTCAAAGATTAAACGAGATTATCACGACTAGGAGGCTACTTAAATCCAGCTTCGTGGAAATCAAGAGAATACTAGGGATGGTAGGTGTTGTTTGTGCTAATAAGGTGCTGGGGAGTGGCTTAGTTGTGTCTCAGTAATTAAATACCTCTGCCGTAATTAGAGTCAAAACATTCGCCAGGATGATGCTGAAGTCTCCTGCATTTTCTTCCTTGAACGCTTCCTCAATTGTCGATTAGCCACAGTGTAGTATTTCATAGCCAAGCCTGACATGGTATGGTCGCATAGTTTCCCGGATGGGCTAAATTTCGGGCAGCTCGAGCAAGCGTTGCATGGAGCAAAGCTTTGTGGCCCTTTAAGTGACCCCACTTCTTGCTATCAGCGGGTAAAATGACAGCCAAGGACTTCGTTCATGTTCGAATTGCATCATATGGATTGCTGTATGGCTCATGTAACGATGGAAGAGGTAATGAGCATGATCCTGAAGCTGGAAACTGTCTAGCAATGATATAATCAAGTCTGTGTCAGCTTGCTGGGCCAGAATGGTCGTCTGGTGAACGGCGAAGAGTGTAAATGGGCCCGCGGCCTTGATCAACTCCCCTAGAGTTAGGGAAAAGATATCGCAGTTTGATATCAGGTCATCGATGTCTTCCAGAGTATACAGTCGGGTTCCGCGCCATGTTAAACCTTATTTCATTAACGGAATCCGGGAGATTCGATCATTCCATCATTCGTGCTCATTCGATTTCAGCACTCGACGTCTACCTCATACCCTTTTCCATTTGGTTTCATCTACACCAGAGCCGATTGATAACCGCTACATTGAAAACTACGTTTTTGGTACCGGTTAATTCTGCGATGACTTCGCCGCACTGAATGGTAGTTAGTCACTAGCGCAAGCCTGAGACAATGTTCAGAGTTAGGCGTACTTTGATTTTTGGGAAAAGACAACCTCAACAGCCTTAGTGAAGGCTTCCAGGAAGATAAATTGGATTCTGTCTGCGGCTGGGTCTATACTTTGCTGAAGATCAAATTGGAAGTCTTGATGGCTCAATAGTCAAAGATGAACTGAGTTATCATTTCTCATGTTATCGAATACTGAATCGAAAGATATCCAGGGCATCAATACCATTCCTCTGGTGTTGGTCTGAAATTATTTTCGTAGCTTCTCCATGCATGATACCGTGAACTTCTTTGGATTCAGCTTTAAAGGATACTCGCAAACAACTGGGATAGCTCACCATAAGCCTCACCAACCAAGAGCCAGTACCCGATGCTCTCCCCATTAGCCTTCTCCTCCCTCACAACAAACGGCCACTTACAGCCACTAAACAAAGCAACTAGATCTCCAGGTGCACAAGAATTCGGGCCCAGCCCCAAATATCCCGACTTAGTAACGAACACTCTTCGATTACGCTTGGCAAGCATTTCCCCAAAGCGGTCGCTATAGGGTAAAATCCAACGTAAGCTTATATTCTCAGGTCCCCATGGCTTTTTATTGTCAGCAAGCTCAGCTTGGTCCTGACCAACGAAGCGACCGGCTTCTGAGGTTTGCAACATAGCTTCAGCCAGAGTTCCGCCCCCTACATACTGAGTTGCATCCTCGATGTGGTCTGGAAACTTAGCGTCGAAGAAGTTCCGGACGTCTTGTAGGGCCGCGGTGTGTTCTTCACCAGGAAGTTCCTTTGTAGTAGTCTTACTGGTATCAACAATCTCCTCGAAAAGGTGACCTGATATCTTGAGGACTCCATTTTCGACCTCTGGGCTCAAGATTGGTGGTAGCAAAGCGGAAGCGTTGATGTTGAAATCTAGGTTTGTGATGTTCGATGTAGTATGGTCGTATGTCTTGCTAGACGTACGTTTGAGCCTTAAAGCATACCTCCAGTATTTGGTTTCCAGAATAAAATGTGAATCTAGAGAAGTTTTCTGCTCGGGTGCGGTGTGAAGCGTTAAGAACGGAATTGGACTTGTATGATGTGAATAAGCTCGCCAATCAGGAACCCACGAGGGAATACCGTCCTTTCTTTCGGGTCCTGCGGCATAAGATAGAACATCGAAACATTTTTGGCTCATAATTGCATCCTCGGCCATGTCTGTGTAAACCGTGGCCAACGATTTCGTGTAGCCCGGCGTGATATTATGACCTGTAGCCAGTCCTAGCATGGCATAGACCTTATCTCGATCGTCTGTCGCTTGCTTTTTCCAAGAAAGAAACAGAACACTGAGGAGAGGCGTCTCGATGTTGTCCATGGTTGGAATGAGTGAAGACATATGTATGTTGGTCATCAGCTCTTTAAACATGGGATCTTTTTCCATAATGCGAAGATACGTTGCATGCAAGTCGAATTCTCCTCGGTTTGCCTGTGCAAGCTTCGAAAGTTCTCTGAAATGCTGGAACGGTACTTGACTGCTTCCACAACAGACAATTGCCTCCTTGGCCACTCCAACCTCCTGAACCACCCACGCTCGGGTCCACCAAGGCCTATTCATGAGATACGAAACAGCCCTCCAATTCTCAATGCTATGTTTCTCCAGCAAAGTATTGAAATCTGTCCTGGAGACAGCCTTTTCGACAAACTTCATTCCAGTCTCGCTCAAATTGGCATCTTCTCCTAACCATACAACAACTTTTTCTGCAATTGAATATATTGAACGCATAAGCTGAATTTGCTGGTTTCTCTCATGGATGTCTTTCTGATTGATGCAAACGGCATCAATCCAAAACGTTCTAGCAATGGTAGTGAGACGCATATACCTGAGTGCAATGTCGACGCTTTGTGTGATGGATAGCTTTTGCTTGTTTGGGATCAAAGTATATGAAAATTCTGCCAAACCCCAGGTATATGATAATGCTTCAAACCCTGGAGCTTCGTCTAGCGAGACATGAAAGAACTCACACTCCAAGTTGTCGTTAAAATTGCCCGGCAGCAATCTCAGTAGCCGGATCTCGTGCTTCTTGATATCCAATAGCCCATATTTGTATGGCTTAAGAAATATGATTCGAGAGTGAAGTCGCAGAAGAAGAACAAATCGGTGGATTGTAGAACATAGCAGGATAGAAAGCGTTAACATGACCTCCTTTGGCGTGGGAAAAGTCACCCTAACCACCTTATCAAAAGTCTCCCTAACCACCGTATCAAACGTGGATAATAGCATTTCGGCATCCTTGTCTTCATAGCCTACTGCACGTTGTAGAGGATATACACATCTCAACACAATCACTAAAGGGAGAGTTGCAATCAATATGATGATCTGCCGTTGGTTCATTTTTAATTGATGATTCAAAAGCGCCGGAAATAAAGATGAAGACACCAACTGTGTATAGCTGTTGGGACTACAAGAACTAATGGAAACTAAAAATTGATGATGTTAATAGATGTGGGCGTTGTATTGATAGATTCGGGGTAATTCGATTCTGCGCAAGTTGCCCAGGTTAGGCAGCCACATGCCTCAGACTTTTGCGGCCCAATACATCCACACTCTAGTGTGGATGCAGAGCTGACTGATAACATTCACTAGCCAACCGCCCAGACCACTAAACCGCTCAAACCTGATTCCACCACAACAGCGGCCCCAATTAATAAAACCAAGTAGATATTCATGATCAGCGAGCTCACTATAGTATTTCCTAAAGTTTTCAGAATTTTCTAAGCACTTTTGAAAGGTGTCTAATTTTTGGTATTTTAACAGGGGTAAAAGTTGGCAGTCAGTGAAACGCTTTTACTCGTTAAGCCTCGACAACGTTTGGTGCATTACCGAAATGAGCGCGCATCGCGTCTATAGCCAGCTTCCATAAAATTTTGCTCTATTTACCTCATAGAAGGGGACAAAGGGAGGCACGCTGTCGTGGGCTATTAATATAGTATGTCATTCTTTTAAAGATACTTGTTTTGTTCTTTTAATGTCCCTACTCTCCCTAGCCACGACTTTGCAGGCCCTACATGTCACGAGTAGCAACGTGACCTAGCGAGTCTAGCTTGAAACCAAACCTGTATTAGATCTAAGGATATACTCTAGCCTCTCTCCTTCCTCTCTTCCCTCCTTAGCTTTATATCTTTAATAAAGTCGCCTACATAGATGGCGGGGGGGCGCCAACAGAGTCGTTACCACTCCTCCTAGACGCACGACGTAGTCCTCTATTTCAGTTCAATACTAGAAGACTTCAAATAGTGGATCGAAGACTTCAATTAGTTGATGGAAAGACTTTAAGCGCGGTGGACGGAAGACTTCAAGCGCGATGAACTCTGTAAGTGGGATCCAAAAAGGGGTCTGGGGGAATTTCGGTAGGAGCCAAAATGGGATCCGAGTAGAGATAAGACGAGTAAAGTGTAACCGGGCCTCAAGGGAACCAAAACGAGCTCCTGCAAATACTAAAATAGCTTCTCAGCTTTATTTAGCGTGTGCTTAGTCCCTGCTTAGATAATGCTCAGGAATGCTCACCCTCGGCATAAGCTTGCTCACCCATAGCTCAGGCTAAAGCAGCAGCTGCTCAGGTCTAGAGACGGAAATGGAAAATGTCATGAGAACATTCCCATACTGAACTAGGTGTTTCGGAATTCCATAAACAAGATACAACTCGGAATCAAAAGAATACCAAAGCTGACTCTCACCACCCCAACCTCTTTCTGTGCTCGAGCAATAAGAAGATAACACTTCTTCTCCCATGCATTCCTCCAGACCCATACCTGAAATTCTACATACTGCGAAGGGCAAAATAGCACCAGACACGAAAGATAAGAAAACCTCCTCTCAAGACAACAAAGTCAAGGAAAGCCCCCATTGGCACAGCAGCAAAAGAAGTCTCAAGATATGCCGAATATAAAACAGACACAAACACATGCCGAAAACACTGCCTCGGGCTATGATGGACCGGATTATTCGTACGGGGGTTGGCTTGAATCGCAAGCTCAGAGGATGTCTCCGAAGACACTATAGCTATTGAAGAAGGCAGGTAGTAAAACAAGGACCACATTTAAGAAGGAGATCGAGCGCATACATGCAGGAAGATGTAGGACGGTGGGGGAACGTGAACAGATGTAACGCGATTTCCAGGAGAGTCTTACGCAACCGCTTCCAGACGAGACCGATCCTGACTTGTAACGAGAGGACTCCAAGGGCAGCGTTGCCCAGAAAACACGGATTAATCGGCATTGCACCGCTTGAAAGGCACCGTGTAGGTTTCTTGCAAAGGGACTTGTTGTAATTTGAAGTAACAGCAATTGAGTCTCGTCGAACTTCATCCACTTGTTTCACGACTCATTTGGTCAAATTGGTCTTCTATGTTTCAATACACAAGATTTTCTCTACGATACTGTCACAACATGCCTTTACGTCTCGACTCAATACAATATACGCAACGATTGAGTTGCTTGGTGTGTAATATCCGCTTTCGCAATCAAGTTCCTCATAGATTTTACTGTGGGCTCCCCTGAAATCTCCCAAGCGAGCCCCTAGCCTTATGCCTTACGAGCCTAATCGCGGTAGTCTATGCGCACAGGCTGTTTTTCAGGCCATTTTTAGCGATGAAAATCAAAATCGTTTATTTTGATCAACTTCTATTTAATAAGTGCAAAGTATTATTGCTTGTATTATTATAATTAGATTGAAAAGAAAGTAAATTGAATTGTTTTGTAAAAATTTGGAGAATTGGTATATAAATGAAAATTTTTGACTTTTCTTATAGGGTTCTTCAGTGGGCAAAATGGCCCTGATCGCACAGACTACCGCGATTAGGCTCGTTACCTCGTTAGCGAGTTTCCTTGTATTTACCTCACACAATATCAATGCTTGTATCACGACATGCACTCGGTGAAAGAATGCCATGCAGATATTATGGGCGAAACACAATACCTTGTTTCGAAACATGGAAACGAAGTGCGTCGGATCATTTTCCACAAGGCTGGAAAATTTTGGAGAGAAAGTCATGAATGTTGTCAATAACGGAGTCAATGATGTGCTTAAACATATCTCTTGCACAGACCCAAAATGCTCGCGGAAGGATGCTGCTATGTAGTGGAGATCCATTGAAATTGTGTGGGGCTTTCAAAAGTGGGGGATACGAACCCATTGTTTTCTCATCTCAACCGCAAGAAAATGGAGCTAATTCGTCAATTGCAACTGTGACGCAAGTTCTGCATGTTTGTGGCCATTTAGATGTCGAGTAAAATTCATTCGAGTCCGATCAAAGTGGATGAGTGGACGCTTTTGCTGCCTCCCGGAAGTGTAAATAAATTTCTTTATCCGTGACATATAAGAAGTCATCTTGGCACATCGGATGTATTCCAAGTACGATACCTTAGACGCTCAACTCTGTTCTTCATCATGGCTAAAAGTTTCACACGGCTTGCTGAAGTGATTCGGTGGTACCCCAAGGGCATGCCTTCGGCGGAGCGACATCTTGTTCATAAGATTGATCTGCTCGTCCTCTCATATGCTTGTCTGTCCTTCTTCACGAAATACTTGGATGTATCAGCTCTAAGTTGGTCAACTCTCCCTAAACAATTTACGATTATTCTGCTGACTGGCTGAAATAGCAAATGCATACGTTTCTGGCATGAAAGAAGACCTCAACCTATATGGAAACAGACTCAACTACATTACGGCTGTTTGTCAGTCTCGTTGATACCAGATAAAAAGAGTAGGCTAACCTCGGTGATAGATGAGGTTGGCTATGTCGTCTTTCAGATTCCCAGTAATCTGGTGCTACAAAAGATCCCCGCACAATACTGGCTTCCTGCCGCAGAAATATTCTGGGGCCTCTTCACTTTAGGCACTGTATTCGTGCAGAGTTATAACCAACTCGTTGTGATGCGGTTTTTCGTTGGGTTGAGTGCAACCTCGTGTTACGTCGGTTTGGTGCATATTGTCAATACGTAAGTGTTTAAAGTCCCTCCGCTCTCTGTTCATTCCAACAAGAAAGCTAAGAACCATTCATATGGTACAAGAAGGAAGAACTTGGTCGTCGGAACGCCCTCTTTTGGATATCAAATCCACTTGGACAAATGTTCGCAGGATATCTGCAAGCCGCTGCTTACGAAAACCTCAACAATCATGGAGGTCTCCAAGGGTGGAGGCATGTTTTAGCCCTGCCCCGGCCATGCTTAATTCTGACATTCTTTTAGGTGGCTCTTCATCATTTGCACCATCATCACAATACCCGTTGCTCTTCTGTAAGTCACCTCCTCTAAGTCTATGTCCTCAACTAAACGATATCAGCGGCTTCTTTTTCTTCCCCGACATACCCGGACGGACGAATTCCCGCTGGCTCACCGAAGAAGAAAAGACCCTCGCAGTAACACGTCTAGAAAAAGACGGATTCAAATCCTCAACCGGTCTCAACAAGACACTCTGGAAACGCGTCCTCCTAACCTGGGAATTTTACGCCTTCGTCTCCCTCCTCGTACTCTTCTGCATAACCCTATATCCGAGCGGCACCCCGTTCATCCTCTGGTTGAAGTCGCAGCCCGATAAATACTCCATTCCTTTGGTCAATAATATTGGAACCGTCACCAACGCTGCTGCTGTCGTGTCTGCGTTAGTCACTTCCTATTATACTGACCTGAGGGGCAAGAGATGGGAACCTATCTTGTTTTCTGGTGTACTGGCTTTCTTCTCTAATCTTGTTCTTGCGATCTGGACGATTCCCCCGGGAATGAAGTTCTTTGCATATATTGCAATTGGATGGGTGAATGGAACAATTCCGATTATTGGTGCTTGGACTGCTGAGGGATTGGCTGGGGATCCGGAAGCGAGATCAGTCACGCTGGCGACTTACAACTGTGTTGCTGAGATTATGGGACTTGTGGTTCCTTTGGTTGCTTGGCCTGTATCAAAGGCTCCAAGATTTCGTGGTGGATTTATATGGGTAACTGCTACCATCCACTTTGATAATGCCACTTATCAGTTGCGGCAATGGTCAGGGCAAAATGTATGGTATTGATGTCAAATCTGTCTGTCTAGCTAGGTGGAAATGTCTGCTTGATATAGTGCTCTCGCTGGCACATCGGAATTAGGCCAAACCGCCTAGTGAAACGATGCATAAGTGATGATGCGGCTTCATGCCAACATGCTACAATTTCCCCACCGCATTGAGACCACTGCCACTGATTACGAGTCCTCAACTGACACCACTCTAATTCCCTCTTCTAGGTCACCGTCATTAGTATTCTATATCTCGTCAACACATTGTTTATCTTTTATGTCCAGCGAAGAAATAAACTTAAGAAGTTGGAGGACAATACGATCTCCCCAGAACCAGAACCAGCGCTGGGAGAAACCGTTGAGAAGAGCGACAAAACTCGGATATCAGAATCGGTTGTTGGGATTTGAAATGGTGAGGATGAAGTCTCAATTTTACCTTGCACTTTCGACCCCGCATCACATCTATGAAATTTGCAAAAGGAGATAGATGCGGCGTTCTAAAGAGTATGCTTCGGAGTTGTCGATAGAGGTAGTTAGTGAGGACGTTTGATAAGTTGCTATCGTGATGCAGCGCCAAAAGATAGGGCTATCGGCTTTTGTAGCGGACTTCGCCAAGCTCAGGGAGCTCGCTTACGAGGTTAGGCCTTCAGGAGAGAGGATGGAAGCTTATCGCGACTACCAAATTTGATTCTATTAAAAGTCGCATTATGTGTCTTATTAACCTCATATTACCCTTTTTCTCATTCCTCTCTTAGAACATGTTTCATCAGACTCTTCAGATAGAGCTAATAATTAAAAGTAACCTCGGGAAACTCTTTCACAGGCCCATCCAACAAATCCGAGCTCTTGCCGCGAATCACAAAATCCAAAAAAGCCCCAACATACGTCGTCACAGTCTCCAACGCCCTCTCACCCTTCATACTCCCAATTAGCACCTTATCCAAAATCGTCTGATTGGTTGGCGTAATTCCCAACTTCTCAAACACAATCGGGTAATCAGAGAAATCGTAATGTCCCGTATCAGCAACCTCAATATCCCTCTTCCACCCCGTGAGTTCAGACCAAGCAATCGCCCATGAAGATACAGGGAATGGATCATCGGACGTGAGGTTGTGGCCTGCGTGGCCCATTAACATGAATGGTTTTGAAGTCCCGTTCGGTGAGCCGAAGACGCCTGGACCGACGAGGGAGCCGTCCATGTTCAAGCCGCCGAGGATGCGGTCTTCGACTTCGAGGATGGAGTATGCGGTTACACCACCGAGGGAGTGGCCGAACATGGCGGTGTGTGTGGTGTTCAAACCAGATGACGGTAAGTTCGGGATGAGTGATTGGGCAAAAGTTTTGTTGGAGAGAGAGTCGAGCACAAAACTGACATCTCCCATGCGAGTTTCGACAGCTAGGTTGGCGATTGCGAGGGCAGTTTCCTGGTCTGTAGAGTTCCATAATGTGAAGTTGAAGAATGCGAAAGAACCGTCTGTGTACTGAACGACATCGACATCGTATGGGGCATCGATGGTGACGACGGTGTATCCTTTGCTGGCGATCGTTGATGCGATCTGGCTGTAGAAGAGACGAGTGGTGCCTTCGCCAGGCATGAAAATAATAAGAGGGTATTCTTGTTCTTCTTCGCAGGAGTCTTTGCTCGTCAAGTGTTCACCGTCGACTAGCTGAAGAGCCACCTTTTCGAAAGTGCCATTAGGAGACGCAAGGCCATAAATGTCGCTGCTAAGATAATTATCCTCGATCAGAGCAGTTTCCGGGGGCATGTAGGGCACTGGGGATGTATGATGCTCGTGAGACACAGGATAGAAAACGGAGATCATGAGCTTGATAGGTTCGATATCCTGAAGAAAAGGTTGAGTCCGACTCGAATCGATCAGCTCAGCAATGCTGAGACCGACATGGTATTTGCCGGTTGGTTTTGGAAGCAGCACTTGAGATGGAGAGTGCGCTAATGATGATGTAGCAAATAGAATTGCGAGGCCTGGATGGACAAGCAGGGAATTAGAAAGACGCATGATTGAGGATGTCTAGATTTCTGTGACTGAAAAAGAGAAAAGTGTGATTTGGTCGTGGTTGTGAAATCAATGAAAAAGGCTCCTACGTTTACCTTATGTACTGAAAAGCCCTTTCGCTCCCTTTTTGATGCTCCTTAGGAGATTGAGCCTTGGATGTAGACCCAATCTTGCTTGGACGGGAAAGTGAGTTCAAGGTAGGTTTTGTTGCACGAACTGCCC
Source organism: Phialocephala subalpina (assembly GCA_900073065.1). Classification (NCBI taxonomy): domain Eukaryota; kingdom Fungi; phylum Ascomycota; class Leotiomycetes; order Helotiales; family Mollisiaceae; genus Phialocephala; species Phialocephala subalpina. Next base: position 1,492,240 of record FJOG01000010.1, read on the forward strand.
AATTGTACAGCTTCTGATTCAGTAGTCAAATTAGATCTACCTGCGCCGCAAATTTCAAATTGAAAGTGACCCTTCACGAGGTCGTCTATGCAGCCTCAATGCGGTTCAGACCAAGGAGAGACCTCCAACCGTACGAAATCTTTCCTCGTCAGAGTTAGCGGAATATCTGGAAGCCTTACTATCCAGGCAAATATAAGCCTGTACGAAAATCTTCCCGTTTGGGACTAGCTCTGCATATCCGTCTGGTTGGGAGTGGTGGACACGCGATTAGTAATCGAACCCTAAAAACGTCCCAAGGCATGCACCTTGCAGGATGCATGCGGGGAGGGCCCGTTTGGGGTACCACGGCGCTGGGTTCGTGGATTTTCCAGCCCAGAGTCGTCCCTCGCCATTGAGAAATATCTTCCCTTTGCTCATGTTTGAAGCATCCTTCTCCAAGATCTGCACGACGCGGCATGCGGGATGCGGTCATGCATTGATCGAACCCAGTGATTGGTTCATTCGTACAACATCACAATGACGAAGCCGATCTTGAAATGAGTCGACGAAATGACCGTTTCTCCAGATATACTTCGTATCGGTGAAGAAGGTCGTGATATTTCTGTCAGCATCTCGAATGGTGGGAGTAAGCTAGGAGGACGCCGGGACCTTCTCCGAAAGAATACCCGATTGAGGTCCAAGAGAAACTTCCCACATTGAGCACTTCGACTTGCACTTCCTAACTCGAACGGTACCAAAAAATGTCGAGCACGACGAAGTCCACCCGCAAATGGGCCCCCAAAGGCAAAGGTGGTTGCAGCACCTGTAAATCCCGTCACATTCGATGTGACGACCAACATCCACGATGCACTCCTTGCCAAAAGAGCTCTCGCCAATGCGAGTATTCAGCCAATCCCAATCCGGACCCCCTCAAAATCGTCCACTGGCAGCCGACGAACAGCTTAGTACTCCGCCAACCATCCCCAAATCCAAGCCACACGAACGACGAGGCTCGAGCATTCGACTTCTTCCGCACGAGAGTTGCTGTCACTCTTGGCGGCTTCTTCGATTCGAGCTTCTGGACGCAGGATGTGCTTCAAGTTGCGCAGCAGGAAGACCCAATTCGACACGCTATCGTGGCTTTGGCTTCTTTGTCGGAGGGTATGCTGAAGAGGAGTCAAGATGCCGTGGCGACGGTTCCTGGACCTCTCGCGATTCAACAATATAGTAAAGCAATTTCGAATTTGAAGGGACGAATGCAGGGAGGCAATGAATCGTCCGCAGAGGTTGTTCTCATTACTTGCGCCCTCTTCATCTGCATTGAGATGTTCCAGAACAATCATGAATCTGCATTGAGTCAGATGTCGAGCGGGGTATATGTCTTCTATAACTGGCATTCCAGGCAAAGGTCTCCGCGTTCTATTGGACATCCCAAGCTGGCTGTTCAGCTTGAAGGCATATTTGGAAGATTGATGTTGCAAACCATCCTGTTCGTCGAGACGCAACCCGCAGAATGGAAGTTCGTCGCGCCGGAATTTACACCTGTATTGCCATTGGTGCCTTCTGTATTCAGGGCCGTTGACGAGGCGAGAGACTATTTGAACAGCTGCATGTGCTCCCTGTATCACAGAGTGATATCTGCTCAGTTACACGGTCTGGGAGAACAAGACGTGACTGCCGACCCTACATCCCAGCTCGGCTCTGACCCTCTTGCTGAATGGTCAAGGTCATTCAGGTCTTTTGTGTTTGAGGAAGGAATTCAGTTGTCCCCAAAAGAGCAGAAAGCTGCACTGCTGCTCGAGATGCAACACATGATAGCCTCCATCCTAGCCGTCGCTGGCCCATACAGCCAAGAAACGATCTTCGATAGATTCGAGCAAGATTTCTCTCAAACCGTTGCATTGGCATCTCGCCTCTTGACAATGAGTCCTGCAGAAGCGTACGAGTCGTCACTTCCCACATTCGATATGGGGATCTTGCCGCAACTCTACTTCGTCGCATCACGTTGTCGCCATCCATCGATTCGCCGTCAAGCACTCCACCTCCTACGACAAGGGCCGAGCCAGGAAGGTATTTGGCACAGAGAAATGCTGACGAACATTGCTGAGCGTCTGATGTGTTTAGAGGAAATGGATTGCGAGGGCGCGCAGAGTAGCGTAGATGTTCCTGCGAGTGTGAGGCTGTCAGTGATTAATGCGAAGATAGACTCCGCACGGCGGATTGTGACCTTGCATTGCTGTAGGCAGCAGTCGGTGGACGAGGGAAGAACGAATGTTATACATGAGCTCGTGGAGTACTGAAAGGAGGGGGAGAGTGATAGAGCGATAGTGTGACAGTATATAGAAAACAGAATTGGGATGGTGAGTGGGGTGCTGAGTGAGACGAAGACCAATGCAATCATTTATGACTTGGGACTGGTCGCTCAAATTCATCGAAGATGTGCACATCATCCAATCTTGATCCCTCCTCCACTTGCGCTGACTACACTCCCTGTGATCCATCTCGCATCGCGGCTGCATAGTAGACCTACCACATCTGCAACATCCTCAGGCTGTCCCATGCGTGCGATAGACTGCAGCGGGATGAACTCCTGCTTGAAGCCTTCTAGTGCATCGGGAGGACATTGCATGACAGACTCGGTCTCAGTCAAGCCAACAGTCACGGAATTGGCAGTCGTGCCAGCCATAAAGGCAAACTGGAAATCCATCAGCGAACTGAGCCAATAGCGAGAAAGAAATTCAATTAAGGGGAGCGATCGGAAGCGAATTGTTACCCACTTTCTCTTCCCTGCCGCCAAAAGCCTGAGACCAAGTCCGGCAAAGCGATTCTCCTGCAGACTTTCCAGCAGCATACATCAATTGCATAGACCACGGCTGTCTCGATCTCACAGACGAGATATAGATGATCCTGCTTTCTGGCTGGAACATCTTCCTCTTGACTAGCTCATCAACAATCAGCACCGGCGTCTGGATATTGCTGATCATGCTGTTCTGTATCTGATCTACAGTAAGTTCTCCAATCTCGCCAATGCTGGAATCCGCTGCGTTGTTGATGAAGATATCGACACGGCCGGAGAACTCTTGGATGAGGGCTTCGGCGATGGTTTCGGCACAGGTCGGTGAGAGTATGTTGGCACTGATGCCTCTGAGGTGGTTTCGGCGCATACGACTGTCGTCCACGTAGAGAGATCCGATGTCGATGTTCATGGATTCGATGAGATGGATGTTATCGGTGCTGGAGCATGTTCCCAAGATAGAACAGCCTCTTGATGCAAGGTTCAGAGCAATGGCTCGGCCGATGCCTCGTGAGGCTCCGGTGATGACTGCTACTTTGCCCGCTAGGTCTAGTTCTCGACGTCGTAATGAAGCCATGGTTGGTTGATGTGGTTTCTGCGTGTTGTATGGACTTGCCAGGAAGTAACACGATGAGGGGTGAGTCTTGCATAACACGCTAGTCTTGTTTCTGTTTGGACCCACAATTTACCCCGCGCTTCCCATTCGAAGGAGCTGCTGTGAAAAATCATCTTTTGATATGTGAGACCATCTTTATATATAATCTCGTCCTGAACTACTCAGTCCAGTTGAAAGCAACGCCAATGTCCATATCTGCTCGGGTATCGAACTCCTGCTTCGAAGTTGCCTTCCAATTTTTCGCCAAATAAACAAAGGAGAAAGCTGATTTCGCGCCGATTCCATCAATTTCCCTCTATGCATGCCAACGCATTGTCCCAAGGTCTTTGGGACATTCGTCTGGCATGATACACTTATCGTGCTGGTCCTTAATCCAATCCATCCATCAACCCATCAAATATCGATGTCTTCTCTCCTGGCCTGGCTGGCGTATATTGTATCCCGGGTGTGCTTCTTCACGGTGATCGCGTTCAATTCTCGCCCATTCTGCAAATTGTTCCCTGACTTCGTCGGGTTCTAAAGGCCAGCTATCCCCGCAAAGCTGCGACACAACCTGATGAATCATCATGAATCCATATTCCTTTACCCGAAACTGATAGGCTTTGCGATATAACATGAAAGAATTCATTGTACACTTAACCTTACTTAAAACGCATCCTGATTTAGCATACCTGTGCATAGATTTGGGGGAGTAGAATGTCCCAGGACGGGTGGGACATTTATGGGACGGTAGCGTGCCTCAACATGAGGACTCCGGGACGAGGAAAAGGAACTTGCTTGGCACTTTGTTGTTCTCAGCTTCGAGCTAACGTTCCGCTATCGGCCGATTGACGTATGCTTCGATATCGACGAGTGGGATATGATCCATTTCCTTGGTCAGTTCAGACAATGGCTGGGTGAGCTTGACTCGCGGCTCTGGGATTTTTGGATCATCAGGGTAATCGGGATCGTCGTCAGTCTTTCGTCGCTTTGATCGATCTAGGATAACAGGTGCTACGTATCTGCAAAACGAGTTGTTAGCTACTGCAATACCTCATAGACGCCTCAATATGAGAGTGGTATCATTTGCCAACGCGAGTGTCCTCGGCAGACAGGGACATTGAGAGCTCAGAATTGGAGAGAGGATCGACTTACTCTTCGCCTTGCTCTCTGCGGCGTTTAGCTGCCTGCATAGAGGCTGAAAGTTTCTGGGCTGTATTCGAGTCCCTCGTTGCAAGAAGTATGGGGTTCGGTGTCACTGGACTCGTTGGATTCACTGGTTTCGCAGTGAACTTCCTCACTTTCGGCTTGCCTGGAGCACTGATGTGTGTAGCGGTAGCTCGAAATCCATCATATGCTTGGAAACTGTACGAGAAATCTTCGTCGTCATCGATCATAATCGCCTGCGGCTCGACTGCTATCGTATCATTGTCCACCAGATTGTTCGAGGGAGGATGGCACTTCGATGGGCGGGCGCTCCGCGGTGTCTCCTCCACCGGATTCTTCGAATTCCACTCGATAACCTCCTTCATAACACTTGTATTTCCGAGCGCGGCATCCAGTAATAAGGATTCGAGAGCCCGCCGCGGAAATCCTGCGATGATGCTTCGTGCCATGATCCTCCGCTCGGAGTCCATAGCTTGTGCGGATACTAGTTGGTTTTGTAATTGCTGCTGAGTTCCTTCGTCTTGGGGGGGAATTGCGATTTGTATGGGAGCGGGTTTTGGTTTCTGCTGCCGCTCGATGTCCTTGTCTGCGGTGGAGATGGTACTAGCCCGCTGTTCTGCGAGGAGCTGCTTCCGCTTTTGTTGCTGTTCAATGTCCTTGTCTGCTGGGGAGATTGTAAAATTGGTCTGCCGTTCTGCGAGAGCTTCCTTATGTTGACAGTCTGTAGATATTGTAGTTATAATCACAGGAACTTCTTTTGGTGGCTGCACAATGTCCTTGTCTAGGGGAAAGATTGTAGGATTCATCTGTCGTTCAGAGAGAACGTGAATACGCTCTCCATTTATTGAAGGATTCGACTGTCGTTCCGCAGAAGTCTTCTTGTGCTGCCTTTCAATGTCCCTTGCTGCCGCGATGATTGTAGGTTTTATCGGGTGTTGTGCAGGAGTATGCTTCTTGTCTGCGAAATTTGTAGGGCGTATATCGCACTCTGTATCTGAGTCCGAGTCTGAATCTGAGGGCGGTGGAGTGCACTTCATCTTTTCCTTCGATACTCGGGGAGAATTTCGTGAGATACTGCTACTATGCCCTCCTCGTCGCGCAGTGAATCCCCGTGGAGGTGCTTTTGGCCGAGCAGTCCCCTGATAGCCTGTTGACTTAGGAGTCGTCGAGGACTCGGTCGGGGGCATTTTGGCGGTAAATCAAATCAACAAATTGGTGTGAAAGTGACGCCGTGTAGCAAACATCTGTATGCAGGAAGCAAACACCAAACAAGAATGACGGCTTGAGATACAGAAAAGAATAGAATAGAAGCTCACCGTCCGGGGCATCCCTACCCCACACTAGTCCCAATTATTCGTATCGCGTTTTACTTGAGTTCAGCGCGTCTCGCTAGGCCTTTTCGGGCGAACTTAGCTCCGGGCCGTAGCGATGTACCCCGCCCCCTTTTTTGCTTTTTGGCCCTCCACTCCGCCCCTCTCCGCTCCGCAATGAATCCTTGAGTCGAGATGTTACCTCCCACATCTCAACCCGTTGGTCTTAAACTTGATATTATCAGACCGCGGCAATGAAAAGCAGCCTGATGCTTCTTTTCCAATGCCAGTTCATGCACGCCACGTCACAGCTCACGAGCAATCATGGATGGAGAAGGTTTTTAGTGGAATCGCATGAGATAAGAAGTGGAACTTCGCCGACCATTGTGTCTGCATATGACAAAGAAGGCATGCTAAAGTAAAGACCATTGCTATCCCATCGCCGGTAGTGAAAAGCCCAGAGAAATCGAAGATCTATCCCAGGACCCAAAGTCACGAGCATCTCCCACTATCCCCGCCTTCTACTCAGAAAGATTCGGTATTTCTTTGGCCAATGCAAGAATTCTCCCTTAGGAGCCTGCCAAACCCAAGTCTCATCTCCACCTTCCCCGTCCGTGTATTCACGGACGCCCTCCACTCCCAGCGCTCCATTAGCCGTATGCACAACATGAGCCCTGTTATAGTCAACGCCATCTTCGGTCTCGGGCATGTACTTCGGTCGTTGAAGTGTTAGCATGAAGGTTCGGGCTCTGTCGCTGTAGCTGAGATCCTTCATGGCTTCGTAGTATAGCCCAGTGTTGGACCAGCAAGGACTGAAACCTTGGTAGATATGTAGGCTGCGAAGACGAGGAATCGTTTGACCAGCTCTTTGTCTTAGTGAGAAGTTCAAATCTGTGGTTAAGCTGAGATGATATCAGTATTTCAATGTCCGTTCAGGTCCTGATGTCTGAGAAGAGGTTGCTTACCTGAGAGCCATGTGACAAATTTGTTCAAAGACGTGCTCTGGGATCTTTGCGAGTTGCCATCTGTCCATGCCGCAGAGGTCGAAAGTGCAGGTGTTGTAGAAGACGTCGGAAGCAGTGCCGCGAAAACCCCTAACACAGGCTGGAATTGTTTGCGACTTGACACCCCAATCGTTGCATGAGTATTCGATGATCATCTGCTTGACTTCAAGAGGCATGTCCTGATAGTATGACTTGGACTTGACGGCTTGCTCAACATCTTCATCAGCTTCCGGCTCGGCTTCGAACGCTGTGGGAGATGACAGACTTTCAAAGCCGACCTTGGATTGGACTTCGATAGCAATTGGTGGTGGCGAAGTCTCAGGGCAGACGTTCAACTTGACTTCGTGAGATGATATGATTTCGGCGGTTTCTGCAGGGAAGTTGTCGAGCTCCAGCTTGCAGGAAGACATGGTTACGACGGTTTGCGGCAAAACGGAGGCGTCGATTGGACCTCAGGAGTCTGTTGAATGTATCTTTGATGGGTGAGGTTGATAGATCGAGAGGGTGGGTGCGCGATCTAGCGAGAAGGTCGTATTCGTCGGATCCTCCATTTGATTATCTCCAACAAACAAAAGACAGCAAACGTTCACGTGAATCCAAACACAGCACGAGTTGTTTCTTTTCCCTCGTAACGCCCAAGTCCTGTTTCCTGTAACTACTATTCAATTAGTGAAAGAGGTAAGGAGTTTCTAAGGTGCTTTTTCACAGCAAAGGCGTTATGCTCGGTTTCATTATTCACTTTCAATCATCTTTCTTGAAAGCAATCAGAGTCTTTCAGTTTATTAGAACCCCGATAAGATCTGGAAATAGTTTTGATTGTCACCCCGCACTCGATCGTTAGGTATAACATTTCGAGTTAGATAGCTCAAATAGGCCTCATCTGATAGACTTGCATTAGTCTCGAGGTGAGGCTGTTTTACCCCGCCTCCTTTTCGTCCTTGCCCTCCATTCAATAGCTTCTATTACTGTCTTTCTTCCCAATATGTTAGTTTAAAGTAGTAGTATAGAAGTCGAGGGAGTGAAAAGGCTTTTAGATCTTTCCAATAGCAAATCTAGGCCGACTATAAATCGTAGCGCACAAGGGGTCTTGGAAAATGTCTGCTATAAATCAATTGCGTGAGACGAGAAGCAAGTTCTGCAGACCGAATATTTGCATTTGAAAAGAAAGTATACTAAAGTATAAACTATAATTAGCTTATTATTGAGAATAAGATCCCTTTTCCAAACCTTAATTACCTTTTATATTCGGCCACCTTGTTTATTTCTTATTACTTTACTTTAAACCATTATATTTTTTTATTCTTTTATTTTTATATAAAATAATATAGGTTTATTATTTATAAATATATTAAAATCTTTTATTTTAATTTTAATTTTTATAAATTTAAAATTTAATAAATATATTTTCTTATATTTTTACTTTTTTAAAAAATTATTTAATTAATTATTAATCTCTTTTTTTTTTAATTTATTTAATTATATAAATTAATTATAATTTTAAAGTTTATTATTTTATTTTAATATTAATTTTAAAATCAAATTAAATAATAAAGTTTTTTTTAATATTATATACCAAAGATATTATTTTCTACCAATTAGAAAGCCATATTTAATACCTTTGTCGAAGTTTAGGAAAATCGATTATTCCCTCTTTAACCCCACTTTTCACGTGCCCCCGCCCCCCCACCCCCCCAAAAAGAAGTTTACATTAGTCCTCATGGCGGACGGCCAATTAAAGTTTTCATACTATTATTGATTCGATTTTTCAGAAGTATTTAGAAGTAATAATAGTCAGAAGAGGCGAGTTGGCATTTTAATTATACGTGTGAAGAATGGAATGTTGGCATAGTAGCTATGTTGTGTAATTGCGACTCTATACTGTCGTCTAATGACCCGTTACAAAAATCTGTCGATGGCTCGGAAGCGGGAATGCTTCGATGCGCGTGAAAGACTACTCACTGACAACTGGCAAGAGGTGATTCATTGCTGCTTCCCTTCGATTGCGCCGAGAATACGACGAAGACTAACTCTAATGTACCGTAACTAGTCGCGAGGCCTGCGCGGGCCTGCCTCAAGAAACTTATTCGAACTGAAGAACAGAGCAGTACTCTACTGTATAGTATTGCTGACATTTGGAATTACGAGAGTGCTAGACTTGCTGGATCCCTTAAAAAATAGGACACAGAAACTCACTTTTCCTTATTCCCAGCTCCTAAAGCCCTGCACGAATTGAATTAACCCCTTGAAAATACTGTACCTATTTTTCAAACAAACTTTTCACACTTCAACTATTCAAAACCCGAAAGAACATGAGCCCAGTGCCTACCTTCATTGTCTTGATCTAGTTGCACAACTAGATTCTCGGGAATGCGATAACCGTCTTTACCATTATCCATCTTGTGGAAATATTAGGATTGATATATAAAGGCAGCGTGTGCTCACTTACTTTGCATTTTTCAACCAGTCCCATGGCAATAAGACCCTCCACCGCTTCAAGGACTCGAAAGGACTTGTACAACTTTGTGTACTGAACTAGCTCGGCTAAAGCATAAACAAGGTGGGGCCGCTTCGTGCATTCAGTGATGTAAATCTCCGTCAATTCAGCATCGTCGGCCCCGTGTGCCGTTCCGTCTTGTTGTGCTGGTGCTCCAATCACATTTCCGTCGGGATCCTCTTGGTCAAGCATTCCACTGATAGCTCTGTCATCGAATCCAGTCTTTAATACTTTTGTTAGAACGTTTCGCGCTCTCTCTAAACCGCGTTTTGCTGTTTTGAGCTCGTAGTTTTCCCCTCGCTTCTCTGCATCCGCTGTCGCAAGGAGGAATTTGACAAATCCCAGACAAGTTTGTGCAGTGACATGGTGGTCAAAGCCGTATTGCTGCTCTCGCTCTGCTATCACAGCATCAAATCGAGTTTCAGCCTCGTGAAATTGCAGACCCTGGTCTTTGAACACCTCTATCATGGCAGGCCCGACTTGTGTTTGCGGTGTGCGTTCCGCAATCTTCATCAATTCGTCTTCGAAGATCCTCAGTGCGGCTTCTTTATGCTGAGATGCATAACACTGACGCATAAGAGTCAGATGTGGCCCCAGATCTTCGGAGTGTTGCTCTGTGTTGAGACATGGTTGATTCATGCTGTCCAAAATGTACGACCCGTTTGGACTTGGATGTTGCGAGATTCTGTCTTGGGTTGAACCGTGGGTCCCGCTTAAAGACGGAAAGCTGATGTTCTCAAGTAACCAGGCAAATTTTGGCGTACGAGATGATCCCATGGACACTCCAAGGAACGGATCATCTAACAACATGGGATCCCATCTTGGAGAGGATTGTGCTGGCTCAGGTAATTGTCTAGAAGGAACGTTGCCCATTCTAACCGATTCGTTGTCCTCATCTTCCGACATAGCATCTTCATCTTCCGACATAGCATCGTCATCTTCCGACATAGCATCGTCATCTTCTGTATCTCTGAGAAACGATGCCACTTCATTCATCATCTCAGGGGATAGCTCGTGTTCGAATAGGTCAAAGTCATTGTTATTTTCGTGTATGTTTAGGTGCTGAAAATTGGCCTCTTCGGGAAGTATGGGGGGCTGCGTTGTCCCTGTTTCATGATTCGAATTGCAGCTATGTTGAGGATACCCTACCCCTGCTGGATCTTGTTGCAGCAATCGTGAGAATCTTGAAGGACTTGCCAAGACAGTTCCAGCAGGTGGGGACAGGGCTGGCTCGCTGGGTGTAAAGACAATGATATCCCCACCTGCTGAGGCATTTGGTGATTTCACTCCATTTGTTAGTTTCATCCAGAAGACAAAATCATGAATTCGACTTACCAGAATTCCTCTGCTGATGTCGAACAAGAGTTCGTTGGAGGTTGTGCAGTTGCTTCTCATTCAAGATCATATTGCCCATGCGAACTCCACTCCTCTTCCCCTCCCGCTTGCGTCTGTCCAAAATGCGAATGAGAATTGCCACATCATCCGGTTGAAGCTTGATATTTCTGGCACAACCCCAAGCCTTAAGCTTAGACTTGAGTTGCCGCGCTCTGTTCCGAACAAGTTGTCAGATGACATAGGATGCCATATAAGCTAAATGGCAAGGAAGGTTAGCCTCACGTTATATGGAATCCCATTTCACCTAGCGCCTGTACTATCTGTTCGTGGGTTTTTCTCTCAAGATCATGGAGGGCAATAATCTTCTCTTTGTATTTGCGCCACGCCTCCTCCGAGTGTCGAGCGGCCTTTTGGCGGTTCATATTGCCCAAGCTTGCTTCAAGCACAAATCATGGGTAATATTAAGGGGATGTAGCGGTGGTATGTCTTGTTGGATTATTCTACGCTTCTCATTTTATATATATAAAACCAACGGTACTTTTGCTGCCTTCGACGAGGCTTTCGGGTTTATCATTACGCGAAATTCGGTGGTGGCTGAGCAAAGACGCATGTTCCCGATAAGTTACCCCGCCGGATGCACAAAAGGACATTGATTACGGGCAATGGACGCTGATACGCTCGCATGCAGAACGGTAATTATCAGTGATCCAATCACGTAAGAACGGACTGTGTTTCAGTGGTGGATGATGTTTCTCGAGGCCCTGAGCCCAGGTTCTTACCTGGAGGCTTGATCGCTTTATTCGTCGTGGAATGCTAGCGGGCGATACTAAATGTTAATGAAAGTAAAACTTTATTCGCATAGGATTTCCGAGATCAGATACTAGTTTCAAAAACTTTTCGAGGGCTTTCTCTTCCGATAGAATAAAATATTATTAGCTTTAGGCTTTGTATTTTCTCGAGTATTATTTATATATATAATATAAAATATAAAGAAAAGAACTTTATTATATTTTGATATAATATTTTATATTCGAGACTTTCTTAATAAAATGGTTTTTATAAGGGTTTTATTAATATAATCGCTTATAATTTATTATATTATATTATAATAATAAAAATAATAATAATAATAATTAAATTAATAATTTTAAATAAAATGAAAATAATTACCTAATATAATATAAGGTAAAAGGGGCTTTAAATCCCAATTTATTGAAAATCATATAATTAAAATATAAAGGATTCGAATAAATTTAGAAATCGTATTTCGATTAAATTTTTATTTTAAAAATTAAGAATTAAAGCTTTTTGAAAGAAATAATTTTAATTTAAATTATTCTAAATTAAATTCTATATTATATATATTAAATTAATTCTTTATAATTAATTTTATTTATAATTTGCAAAATATAAAAATAAATAATTCGATGTTTAATCCTTATCGAAATAATTAGTTTAAATAAGGTCAAAAAAACAAAAAACCCGAAATGCCTCAGGCTAAATACCAAAGGAACACCAAAATATTAATATTTTGAATTTTATTTTACGAGCTCACATTGTATTTATTCTCTNATAGAAGTTTATATNAAGNTTATATATGAAAAGCCCTCAATTAATAGAGTATTTGCTTAGTTAAGCTTAAATTAATCNGTCTTTTAATTCTTTTGATATTTGTAATCAAAGTTAGAGTCGATATGATCGATCGATTTTTTGCGAGGCAGATTCTGCCGGGCGGTAAGCCAAAAAGAGCTACCGCCCGGCAAAATCTACTGTAGAGAAAATTAATCAATATATCGATTTTAGTTTTAACTACAAATATCGAGAATAGAGCTAATGCGGCTTTTTAAAGTCAGAAGCTCAATGCGATCGGTATTTTAGTGAGGCCTATCGGAGCGGTAAAACCTTTCTCTAAGTGAGCTACCTCGTCAATCTTATTCCCAAGAGTGCAATTCTTCACGAATCACATTCATGCACTTGAGGTGTGGGCGGATTGCCGGGGGTGCTAACCGTTTCCCGATTCGGCATTCTGCCATAGCTACTCGCACCGAAATCACGATCACACTTCTAATTGCAATTATAAGTGTAAATATTAAGCAAATTACGTAATTCTGAAATATGTCATAGAACTAATTAAGTGCTATCTATGCATCTATTTTTTAAGTAGTTTGGATTAACAGTAATTACGCAATTGATTAATTTATATGAGCGATAATTTTGGTGTTCTTACGAGTAAATACACTAAGCCCAAAGTGAATTATTCTAGCTATACTAAGCCTAAAATGAATTATTCTAATCACGTGTTTGGGGGGTGGGGGTGCCCACACCAGGAAGTCAAGAGTATCCATGGAATCAAGGGTAGGGCCCCATGATATAAGGGATACTCTTGGGAATAAGATTGTATAAAATAGAATTTAATAAATTCAAAAAAACTATAATTAAAGAGTAATATCGAAAATAATAAAGGATAAATAATGGCCAATATTCTCTACTCCTAGTCTTTGCACCCTATTTCTGCACCCTGTTTCTACTCCGTATACCCTGTTTCCGCACTTTGTTTCTATACTTTGTTCGTGCACCCTATGTTTCTGTACTTAATCTCGCTTAGATTACTCCCGTAAGGCGCTAATAACAATACTATCTTCACACTTATTCACTTATTACGAGTATTACCAAAACCGTTTGTAGGGACTAAGTGATCGTAGCGATATAGCTTATCAGCTGAAAAAACATCGTCCACTGAAATCGCGATTGGCAACTATCCTGACTCCTCTGTTTCTAAACATGTGGGGGCTGGTCTCGCGTGACAGAAGCCTTGCGTTCCTGGGGATGATTGACAGTAGAAATTTTCTGCGCAATTGCTGCCGTGGGATTTCTCTCGCCTATCTGAAATTGAGCCCCTGAGAATTCGTGGCTTAAGGCAGTTCCTTCCATATAGTATGTCCAATACGTATCAATGGGCTTATGGCCAGCAAATTCCATCCGTTCGGCGCTTGAACCCTACACATCAAGACGGCATGATTCAAGATCAACGCAGGATACAGACTTAAAGTATCCCCAAATTCGCCAGATATGCTAACATTACTCCCAACTCACCTCACTCTCCCCATCTCACAATGAAGCTCCTCACCACTCTCGCCGTGCTCCAGCCGCACTAGCCGCCATCTCAACAACGCTCCTCAACCCTACCCGCTCCTACAGAAACGGATCCATCACCCAAGGCCTCGAGAAATAAACCACTCTCTACGAAGGCAGCATGGTATACTCCGACGCCATCTACGACACGCTCTGCAGCGGACCTTACAACACATTGCTCCGGACAGACGATACCTACCGCTTTGAAATCGGCGCCATCGCGCCATCTCAAAACACCATGAAGTCACGAGCGGGATACGACACCAATCCCTTCTTCTTCAATCTGCAGCTAACTGATGAAGGGATAAAAGCTGACACAGTCCTCATCTACGCGATCTCGAGTCTATATAGGGATAGTACGACATCTTCGGGGCCATGGGGCGTGTATTGGAATGCGTCGTTGGCGGGTACAGGGGATGGGTACGATATCTCGGGGCGCTATGTCTGGAAAGATGTTTATCCTAATAATGGGGCGGTGGTGTTGAGATGTGTGTATACGTTTGGTGGGGATCCTTTTGATGAGACTTGGACATTTAGTGGACATATCTGGCAGGCGAAGGCGAGTACTGCTTTTGAGAGGAAAACTGTTACGGATGGTGTGCTATTGCAGCATATTAGCTATAATTTTGCGGAAGAATGGGTTAATAATAGTGTCAAGTTGCTTGTTAATAGGTCGACGTTGCAGACTGAGGGGCAGTGGGAAGGCTCCGACACGGCTTCTTCGACTGCTGCTCGTTTCCTTCCTGCTAGTGCTGCACTGATGGCACTTGCTGCTTCTTATCTACTAGTGTAGATATTATTTGTGTGCTTGGCATATACGAAGATGAGCTTGAATCTCGGTGTTGTCTTGGAGTTTGGGAACGTACTTGTAGCATTTTACAGGGGCTTGAAGTGCGTGGAGTGGGAATTGGGAGACGTAGGGTTAACGTTGAATGTAT
>FJOG01000010.1:1508772-1542650 GCA_900073065.1 Phialocephala subalpina
GTGATGATTGAAGTCTAGAGGGAAGAAGAATCCAAACAGCGACTCTGCTGAGTTTGCTAGGTCTGCCATCGCCTCATACAGTTTGGTAATTTGAGGCTTGTCAGCATTCTTCTCGGACGATGCCTCCTCTTTTGCCAGGCGGAGTAACAGATCGAGCTCGAGACGATGCTGAAGGGGGCAGCTGTTATAGATCAGGCGATGGCCGATATCGATTTCCTGGCTAAGGTAAGTATCGATCTCCCTCATATCAGCCTCTAGCCCTTTAATCTCAAAGCCTGGTAGCACGTAGTCAATATTGACGGCTGTGACGCCAGGGCTCACTTTGTGAATTCCGTTGCTAGCATTCAACCACGTGAATACGTGGAACTCCTCTTTGATTCGATCTGACGATTCCTTCGTCGATTTATTCCGCCTCCTGTGGTCCATTGGTCGCAGAGACGGGTTCGACGGATTCTGTAGATCAGAAGCCTCAGAAGGTCTCGTGGAATTGTTGGGATCCTGGTTTGGATTCTCTTCGGAAGCTTGGCCTCCCATGAAAGTTCCTCGAACAGAAGGTACCCTGGTAGATGGGCTGATTCAATTAGTGTTGATGCCTGCAGTATTATGATTTTCGCCAACACTTACCGGAACTCGACAAAGAGGCGAATGGTAGATTTTTTGGCGAGGAGCAATATTCTTGGCCAATCTGTCATTGTAATTGATTTACCATTGTATGTGATTTCCACTTGAAGCGGCCAATATTCCAAGAAATGGGACGTGAATGCCTAAGGAAAGTCAGAGTCGAACTACCCGGAACGGCTTTGACCACTCACAAACCAGCTCTGGCATTCATCCAAGGGAAGAGCCCAGAGTAGGGAGCTTTTTGTGGACACGAGAATGTTTGGAGAGACGAAGGACTTCTCTACCTCCGTCTTTGGAAGTACTGATATAGAATCTCCTTGAAGGGAAACCATGGAGGGTCGAGCGCAAGAGACAATCAAAGCTGTACCCGTCAGTGCATGCATCGGTTGCAGCAACATGGGAATACTCCTAAACAAGGACACTCACAGTCATCGATGATTAGAAACCACACCTGAGCAATATAAAAGCAGTGCTCCGCGGGAGTATTGCCCAGCCATCTCACAGCTTGCTTCATATCTCTTTCCTTTTTTGTTAAGCCAAATCGGGCTTGGAGAAGAGTCCTCATTGGATGCGAAGAAGCCCTCAGACCAGAGGGGGTTGAGTACTTGTCCAAGCAGAAATATGGGACACACAGCCATGATATAGTTCTTACTCTGGAATCCTTCAGCCGCTTTTCTTCTGATATGCTGTCTTGTAGGAAGGAGGGAACCATAAATCTTGTTTTCATTTTTGTCGACGTCTGAAGGGGTTTATCGTATCCCTTCTTGGCACGGGTCAGTAATTTTGAGATGGCGCCTCGTTCCAGTTGGGAAAGCCCGGCGATGTTGAGTGCGTTGTTCTGTCCGAGAGTCAGTACACATCGTTTAGCTAGATATAAAGCCGCTCGGCTTACTTCAAAATGTTCCAGATCCATATTCTTGTCCTAAAATGTCTGTGAATGTCAGTCGCGGATAAATACTTGAAGGGAAAAGTAGACTTGCATCCATCGAAATACGGGGGACGTTCCCTTCAAGGAAGAAGGGGCAGGCTCGGGCATCAGGGCAATATGCACGACATGAGATCTGCCAATAATTCCATCGCCAACATACTGAGACCGAAGTATGTTGTAGCTCCTCCCAGACCCAGACTCTTTCTTGATTAGCTCTTGGTCCGCAGCCTCCCCTTGGTCAGAAGTTCCAGATACCGAACTCAACACACTGTCACTTCCTCGCAGGCTTTTGCTATGACGTGAGAGACAGAATGGGTAAGCCTGAGGGACAAAGTTGAAATCGGGTTCTCCAAAATTGCTTGCAGGGGGGTCATAATCATCCTCCTCGTAATCGTTGTAAATGCGGTTGTTAACAATCACTGGCGCAGCCGATGAACATAGCTCGGCTCTGGTTCGAGTTCGACTCCGGTTTCTAGGAGCGAGGCTGCGATAGTCATCACCGTCCGAAGAATCTTCATCGAGGTCATTATATATACGGTTGTTGATAATGACAGGTGCTGCTGCTGCTGGTGGAGACCGTGATCTGGCTCGATGCCGACTTCTACTAGACACAGGGAAAGCATTGTTGTCGTACAGATCGTCATCATAATCATTGTAAATGCGATTGTTGATAATCACAGGCTCTGGAGATCGGGATCGTCTGCTTCGACTACGTCTCTGCGCTATTCCCGCTACTCCCGGAATATGGTACCCCCCAGATGCGTAGTATGGCAAGCGATGCGGACGGTATCGATGATCCGGGTAGATACCTGGAGCAGGAGCATCCCGACCTCTCCGAACTCTGATATCAAGGTCATCGTCATCTTCTTCAAAGTACCGACTCGCATCCCGAGACGTTATAGGAGGAGGTGCTGGACGATACCGACGTTCTAGGTAGCTAGTAGGAGTGATATACGACGGGTCTCGACCCCTTTGGACTCGAATATCGAGTTCGTCATCTTCATCGTAATAGCTGGCACCCCGCGACGGTATAGGACGAGGGGCTAAACGACGTCGACGTTCAGGATAGAATGGGGTTTCTCGACCTCTTTGTATCCGAATATCGAGTTCGTCGTCGTCTTCATACCTACTGGCACCTCGAGATGGTGTGGGCGGAGGAGGAGGACCGTAACGACGATCTCTCGAGAAATCGGGTGTACGACGCGGCTGGTCTCTACCTCTTCGGACTCGAATATCGAGGTCATTGTCGTCTTCTGAGCCTTCTAAGTAGCCTGGCGTGTACACAGTGTTCTCGTCATTCCAGGAGCCGTCGCTTGGCGCCCTGTTTCTTACCTTGGATGGTCGAGGTCCAGGAATGCCGTCGCCCTCAGAAGACGAAGACCGGACGGGAGTCTTGCCTGTTTTGCTATCCTCGACTTTGCCCGTTTCGGTTTCTGGCTTGTTTGGGATAGGAGACGGCGAATTCGTCTGCCTTTCTCTTTCTCCAAGAATAGGACTGCTTCTCCGACCAACTCGTTCTTGACCGCCGTCTCCTGGCCTGCTTTTTTCTGGAGGAGAACCATCACGTGGTTCTCGCAGGGCGGGACGTCGTCGACGACGAGTAGATTCATCCGTTGGTCCTGTCACTGGGCTCGCGAACCTCACTGGCTGAGGTGGAGGCCGACGGGGATCACGAGGTTGGTCCCGACCTCTTTTGATCCGGATATCGAGCTCATCGTCCTCATCATAATAGGACGACATTGGCGCATACAATTGAGTACGGAAATCGCGCCTCTGATATAAGGATATATTTCAAGGGTCATAGCCACATATAACATTTATCCACGACGAGAAATGCGTTGTTGAAGGATCCAAATTGAGATGCAGCCGTCCTTCAGCTCCGCAGACTAGCAGGGTTATCAGCCCCTGTCATGTGCGGGATCGTTTAACCTTAATCTTAAATCACATGACCTTGTCAACATAGGTATTTTCTAGTTCCGCCCCCAACATCTGTCTCAAGCCTATGTATGACATCAGCAAATAGAGCATAGACGGAATAGTATCCTCCGAGAGTTTTTCATGCATTCAGGGGTTGGTTCGCTTGTAAGCACTCGAAGCCTTGTGCCTCATTACGTACAGCTCGTCCGAAGACTCGGATCCGAGCTCACCCTAAAGACTCACCCGGAGTTAAGCGACGCGATAAGGCAGTGGAAAGAATTTCCACCCAGGAAGCGAAGCCCGATGCAGCGACAGCTAGATGCTCCGTCAGCAATCATGTATCTGGTAGCGACAGCCTAGAACATACCATCTGACGTTACAATGAGTGTTTCTCCTTTCTCGGCATCAATTATGCTAGAATTGGCAGATTGTAGCTAGTCCTTAAGTACCCGCGCGAGAATCGAAATGTGCCGGCTCAGCCTCGTAAGGCTCGCTGCAATTGACCACAGTATCCAACAATTCGAGATCATCGGCCAAAAACTTGGCTATGAGCGGGCAATGATAATGAATCAAACCCCTAACTGGAGCCCTGCGCATCCTTTTCTACTCATGCGAGCTTCTCGCCATATCACCCACGAACTAGCTTCGTCGAGAATATTGAACGTGAGTTTCGAAAAGTTGAACATGAAGGCTCGCAGACTCCCCATCTTCCTCAGAGAGCCTTGAGTTGGGCTCTGACACTTCGCGGTCGCTGAGTGGTAAGTCTGGCTCTCGCCCTGCTTGTTAGGCAAGGCTCTTGAACAAATGAAGACATAATGTTGAGAACTTCCTCAAATCAAATGATTTTCCTAGCAGCTGATGCGCAACCCCTCCTCACGACCTACCCTCTTGCAGTCCTCAACTTCCACACCATGCCTTCTCCACCACCTCGAGAAAACCTCTTCGCCAAACTCTGACAAGTCGCGCCGCACCCATCCATCCCATTTTCCCAGGAAGTTTCCCGACTCGCGAACAAATATCCGAATCTATTATTCGCCTCGATCGACGTCGACAAACACAAGGATATTGCGAAAGAATATGGATTCAAGCCTCTAGACGTCGATGTCGGCGATATGAACAGGATGGCGAAAGATTATGGTTCGGGTTACCTGCGGACGTTTTTCGTTGTTGAGAATGGGAAGTGGATGAAAATTGTTGGCGCCGATGAGGTGCTGTTGAGATTAGCGGTTCTTAAGTTGGATGAGATATAAAGGGATGCGAAGAGGGTGTGAGGTGGAGTTAAGTCTTTGGATTCCCTCGTTGATAGAGAAAGTTTGAATCAGAATCGAGGGCATTCTCCCATTCATTCATCCCACCCCATCCTCATTCCACTTAATCATAAACACCTCTTGACTGAATACCCCTCACACTTGAGATTTGGCACCAAAACTATAAAAGGAGAATAAATCCCATCCTTGCCCACTTGAAAACATCAAAGCTCTCACCTCAAATATCATCAAGAAGCCCACTTCACCAATAATTCTCGGTCCCTATAGCAATCAATCAACCATGCCAGAAGCCAAAATATCCTCCTCCTCTCATCTCAAAACCCTCTTAACTAGCTACCCATTCGCCACCCTCGACTTCACCGCAACCTGGTGTGGTCCATGTCGACAAATCGCCCCCATATTCGCCGAGCTAGCAACCAAGCATCCAAAGCTCCTATTCGCCAAAGTCGACGTTGACAAACAGGTTAGGGTCGCACAAGACTATAGTGTTACTTCGATGCCGACATTCGTTATCTTGGAGAAGGGAACGGAGGTCAAAAGAATCGTTGGCGCGAATGAAAGCGAATTGAGAAGAGCTGCTAGGAAGTTGGACGAAGCCAGGAGAGGGGCAAGAAGGTCCTAGATCCTTAAGTTTGTAACACAATGTAATCGTAGATTTCTACATTATGAATCGATGGCATACCCCATTCCCATCCATTCCTGCAGCTCAGTCAATAATAAAAGCCTGGGTTTGCTCCCCAATCATAATCCGGTTCCTCAACCTCATCTGCAACTGAAATCTTGCCATCTTAGCGAAATGATCGAAAGATTCTTCTTCACTTCTTCCCATGCTATGTCCTACTTTTAGGGCTATTTCTTTAGCTTCGGGTCTTCGTTGGACGTAGATTTCGGCGAAGGCTTGGCAAGCTTCTCGCCGGGCTTGGGTTAGGATGAATGTATCTAGTGTTTCGCGCTTGTTGTCTGCTTCGGCATTTTCTAATGGCGGTGACGAAGATGAGGATCCATTTACTTCGGGTGATTCGATCGGTTTATCTTCAGCTAAGGCAAAGATGGCATTCGCTTCTTCTCCTAAGCCGTTCGAACTATTGTCACCCTCATCGGCCTCGTCTCCTTCATTCTCCTCGGCGTGATGAGAACCCTCCTTGTTCTCTTCTTCATCTTCATTTACCATCCCCAAATCCAGATGAACGAAAACTTCGACACAAGCGGCAACCTGACTCAGATACCTCGAAAACGCATCCGAATACCGATGCAACAACGTATGCCTCACACCCTCAAACCTCGGCACCCCACTTTCTTCCCCCGCGTTCCACAACGTCCCAAGAACACCCTGAATGCCAGGACGAAAGTCAAATTCATTTTCCGTCTCTTCTCTATCCCATTCAGATACCAGCTTGACAAGGAGCATTGCAAGTACCGCGCCTTTTCTAGGACTTTGGGTACGAGATTGGTTCCAGTATGCTCCTCCATTGCTCTGGAGGTGAAGTTCGGAGAAATACCATGCGCCGTTGGAGTCTTGGAGATCGAGCCAGTTCTCTGTGAATAGGGTGTCGAAACTGCTATCATCGTTTAGGAGTTTGGGTGAGAAGAGAACGCTGGGTAGCTGGGCGTGGAGACCTGTTGGCGTGGAGTGAGCGTCGATTCGTGGTTCAAGACATTGCTCTAGGTACCAGTGCGCGGTATCCAGCTCGCCCATGAAGGAGGTTGGCGCCCATCGCAGTCCTGGTTGCGTGAGTTTGGACTCCGAGGTAGAGAAGAGAAGTCCGACTGGGATGTCTTTAACTTCGCTCCAGAACTTTGGCATACGTTCTTCCGGAGGAAGGTCGGTGACGAGGGACATGTCGAGACCCATGTTACAGAATAGACAGAGGGCTTCGTCGGATCGCACGCTCACTGCTCGACCTTTGAGGGACTCTCGCATGTCTCGCACTGTTGGCTCACGTCGGAACTGTTCACGTAGCTCATCTGGTAGAATGGCTCCTAGATTCCGAATGACGTTGTTGCCGCGGTATGCAGTCATGATCTCGTCGACTAGTGGTCTGGTTGCAGCGCCTTCATCGATCGCTATAAAGAGGTCTTCCATGCGTAGAGCTCTGTCGGCGAATTGATACAAGAGATCTTTAGCTAGGCGCCCCTCCTGGAATGTCCAAAGTCGGCGTGACCAGCTGCATATCAACACTCTGGCCCAAGCTTCTAACGGCGACAAGTCTGCCATGTTCAGAGTGTAGAGGTACGAATCAAGAACAAGCACATGCTTGGCATCCTGGTATGGCTTGCGTAGACGGTTGAGAGCTCTGATTCGCATTTCTTCAGGCTCGACTGGAACGCAGATGGTGTCAAGCCAGAAGGGTATACTCTTGTCGTCCTTGGCGAAAGCATTGTCCACTAAATCTGATATTCTTTTGATGGAGCAAGAAGGAAGTGTGTTGCTGTAGTAGTTGCCCAATCCTTCAGCCCACACATGGGAGATGGCAACGAACTCTGATTCTGAACTGCCCTCTAGAATTCGAAAAGGCGAAGACTTGCTCGAGTTGGGAGCATCTGTCGCGCGTTCGATCAATGGGATCTCGTCCCCCTGGAGAACCGAGTTGACAGCTTCGACGTCTCCAAATTTCTCTTCGCAATGACAGTCTGTAGGTGCATGACTAGTCCTATACGATGAGTCAATCGTCATGGCAGTACATCTATCTGCAGTGCAACTTTCGTGGTTCGCATGTGACCGAGTTGGTGGCAGGTTGGCCAGATAGTAGAGCAAAGATCCCGTCTTGGTGGTGAGGTTAAGGATCGACACATCAAATGGACACCAGCCCTTCTCTTTCATCTCTTCTAAGATGAATTCTCCAAATTGTGGGTTCCCAGGACTCCGCCAAGTGTGACCCACAGGCTCAAAGGTTCCAGTCTCCGCATCGTAAACGATATCAACAATGACTTGCTCGATACTCTCTGCCAGAACGCATATCGACAGCCAGATCCTCGGGTCGATTTCGTTGTTCTTCAATCGACCCTTACTGCCTAAGGTCACCTTCCAGACATGTCCAACTATCTTGTTCGCATGCTCCCATCCTTTGGGCTGTCCAGGTTTTGCTTGCTTGACCGAATCTTCCAGCTCTGCTTTCCACTCCTTGCAACACTGATGCAAGTGCTGCGTTGTAACGATCTTCTCTCCGTTCTCGTTGCTCGCGATGAAGCTTCGAAAGTCAGAGAATCTTCCAAGTACCTCGGAGAGAAGGCCGAAGTACATCCAATTCTGCAGAAACGCTTCGAGCTGACTGTTTGATGGTTTCTCTCCATCCACGAGATACGAGAATCCACCTGGGTGATACATGACTTGCCACCCATGCCGCTCTGGATACGAAAGCATAGGGCCGCCATCGTATTCTTCTGTACACCGATATGGCACCTCTATTGGGTCGAGTAGTGGGTCTCTTGGGAGAGGGAGGTGATCCATATCAGCTACTGGACTTTAGGAAATCAACAAAACAAGTAAATTCATAAATTCCAGGAACAGGCAAGCAAATAGAAGGAGATATAGTATATATGCACTTGCGCTTGAGTTGGACCGAGCGTCTCATCGATCTCCAAGAACAACTCGTACTTTGAGCAAATGAGGCACAGGAGCTGAAAAGGCAGATTTGTAGGGTTTCAGCACTAATGCGGCTCTAGATTCCAGCGGCCATCGCTGCCTATTATCTGCATTTAGCAGCATCCTTCGCCACGAAGAACTTCTTTCGATGGCGATATTCCTCCGGGACTTTGGAGTGTTGAAGTCGAAAGGAGAGGGGGCAGGAGGAGAAGGTGCGCCTAGTCAGCAAGTGCTTGGCGGGAAGTCACTCGACGTCGCACAAAATTGGCTCCCGTCGCCTCGCATCTTTTCTCTCTTCTCTTCTGTCAACCACAAGCAACATCACCACGAACTGTATCTGACCCTCTTCATTCTTCATCCCTTACCCGTCCCCAGTTCTCATATCTATGTTGTCAAGCCTGAGGATGTCGATCCCGATAGAGTTTACGTCGTTCAGCTCTAGGACCGCGGCTAGAGCTTCGGCCATGGAAAGATGGACCCCGCAATCGTCATAGGCCTGCACATCTAGATCTCAGTTACGGCTGCTGCATTTATAAGTATATCAACGAGCTGGTTTCCTGAATAATTACATCGTGAGTCACAAGGAATTTCTTTGGACCGTTCTTACAGGATTTCCTACGAGGATACACCGGCCCAGAGCGAAAACACCGAGTACAGACGGACATACCAGAATCACCGTCGCAGCATCAACAGTGTATATATATCTCTTTCAAACCTGTCAATTACTCTCTACAGCACTTCTCTTTTCTCTCTCAAGCATCAGACATCATCAGCAGAAACAGCAGTCAAAATGGCAGACGACAAACCCACCTTCCACCACATGAACGCAGGTCTTCCCTCCTAATCCTACTCCTCTGGCAGACAACCAACTGACAATTACCGCAGAACTCCCAATCCCAACGCATTCTCTGGCTCCTCGAAGAGCTTGAAATCCCCTACAGCCTCGTCAACCACCTCCGAAACCCAATGAACGACCCTCAGCGCCCTTTCCTCTCTCCTCCCTCCCTACAAGCCACCGGTCCCTACGGGAAGGCACCAACATTATTCACCAGCAAGAAGGACGGAGAACGCTACATACCCGAAAGCTCAGCTATTGCTACATATCTGATCCGGACTTTTGATACAGAGGACAAGTTTGGGTTGAAAAATGGAGACTGGATCAGGGATGAGATGTTGATGTCTCTCGCGCAAACGAATCTCCAGCGGGCAGGAATGGTTATGCTTATGCTGGACTTCAATATCCTGCGAAACGGCGAAGTAGAAAAACTAGGAGAGAGGGCAAAGAGGTGCGATGGCCCGGAATTGAGAATGATGTTAGGACAGGTGGAGAGGGAGTTGAAAGAAGGTCCAGAGGGAGGATGGTTTATGGGGAAACAGCCTGGACGAGCGGACATCATGATGGAGTTCCCACTGAGCATGATCAAACATCGGAATTGGGTTGATCTCAAGACAGAATTCCCTGCTCTCGACGCGTGGTTGGAGAGGGTATACAACAGGGATGGGTGGAGAAGAGGTATCGAGAAGGGCAACGGATATGACTTGAGTGTGTTCCCGCAGAGGCCACACCTGTAAATCATATCCACGCGCATCTAGGAATCGAGGACAAGACGAGAGGAAGAGGTCCGGTCTGTATATAAGGAGTCTTTTGTGGCCTCTCAGCTCGTTGTATATACGCGGAAGTCCCTCCTCACATAGCAGATATCAATCTACATAAGCTCTCCTCACTCGTTGTTGAAAAAGATCTCTAGTATTTCATTACTAAGCCCCATTCAACCCCGTAACGTTTGAAAAATATGGGAATAGATTTTCACATGCAAAGAGGGGATATATCACACTGTGTCTGGTTGAGGTCTCTGTCATCTTGGACGCGTGAAAGATTCTATGAAATATCCCCGACAGTGAAGATACAATGTGTATATGAAGGATCATGAGATGCCCGCCTGAGATTACAATGACCGACTACAAGGAAACCTCACTGGAACAAGCAACACACACCTGTCCTCCTAGTAAGCAACGCCAACAAGTCCCGAACAACAAAACAACAAAGACAAGGAGCTGTGGAGTCATGAAAGTCATTACTAGAAGGAACAAACTATTAGCATGAGAATTCCTCAAATGTGTCAAGCGCTGCGCATACTTAATGCTGAAAATTGGAAAGAACCGCACTTCATAGCATCTGCTTTTTGCGAAGGTCAAAGGAAATGAAATGTACATACAAAGATGAGTGCCCAACCAGAGCGGCGGAGGGCTGTCCGAGGAGTGCACAATGATTCAGACAAGGCAGTTTGTAGAGGGCGTACCGGTCCTGGAAATATGCCTGTGTACAGCGACAATGAGCCGGCACGAAAGCTCAAAGCGGATATTGAAGTGATCGTTCGGCACACTGTGGGCGTTGGTTTGCAGATTCCGCTGTTCCATACGGGGCAGTTTGTAACGGACGTGCCGGTCCTTCCTCCGGAGAGTGGTCTGCAGTGGTGTACTGGAAATATAAAATAGAGTTTATAAAGGACTTGTTGGTCCTGTAACGTTGCCTCTTCTCGAGGTTGTGCCTTTTGAACTTTGAAGCTCTGGGGAACTGAGCTTGAGGAAGGTACGGTTCGAGATAAGTGGTGATCGTTCATCAGGCCCTTGAGCCCGAAGGCCCAAAAAAATTCAAAGAAATCTCAGAAGGAAAGATGGTGGCAATCCACTTGTGTACAATATCTTCGCCGTGTCAGTCGGGAGGTCCAGACAGACAGGCTTGCCACCTCTGACAAACTACCGAACATACGATTAGCAATCTTGAACTGGTACTTTTGTTCCAGGTAGCACTTACACAGAGCAACGGAACCACATCGTCCGTAAGCTTGCCCTCCTTCCAACGCCGCTCCCCATACCCCGTAAGTGGCAGATTGGTAATATAACGATGTCCCAAGCAGTAGGACTATGTGACAGGTGACGGCCAAGTCACCCACCACGACAGAGAGAAGATGAGGAATTCGGAAGCGCTTTAGTAGTAATGGTGGCCAAACCATAGAACGTAATGCGAGATGCAGCACTTATCATCTTGAACTTTCCAATGTCGAGCAGAATGCGAATGCTAGGGGCTTTGAGCCATAAGTGTTTCAACAGTCTGGAAACACGAATCGATCATTGATGATCTCGTTGGGGGGTTTTCCAGTATGGCCGGTGCGAGAAGTTTACCGTCGTACTCAGGACCCAAGGTTAAAGGTAGGGTGTAGTTTTCCACTGCTTGGTAGAAGCCAACTCGGGACACCTAGCACCACAAAACCCACACCCTGACCTTGTAACGACAGTGTCAATGAAGTTGAACAAGAAATGTATAGCCCAACTCTGCCGACATCCTTCTTCGCACAGCCGCAGCGGAATCCATCGACCGTAGAGCCATCGACCGCAGAGCCATCGGTCGTCGAGCCATTGACCGCAGAGCCATCGATCGTGGAGCAATAGGTGGTCGAGCAATCGATCGTGGAGATCGTCGAGCCATGGATATAGGACGCAATGAATGTAGTCCAAGGTTTCCTGGGTTGTCTTCAACATCGTTCAAAGCTGTGCGACCCTTCTGATGTCCTTCCTATCTTTCAATTGTCATTGTCTGTTATTCTGAGTGCTTGAGCAGTTTGATTGTTGTGGCGCCTCTTGATATGTCGTTTAGCATTGTCCAACCTGTCGAATCCGTCGAGGATGCCATGAGTAGCATATTGGCATCCATTGAAAGGACAGAAGTATCGTTGCGGTGCAGTGAGCCCATGCCTGGATTGAAGATGGCGAGTGAGATCTCTGCGCTCTGGGAATCGTTTTCCGCAGTTAGTGCATTGATGTAACTGGAGATTTGGATCGTGGATCTTTCCATGACGCCTACGTAATTCAGTCAAAAGAGCTTCTCAGGATGCATTGTAGTAGTAAAAATCTCTTACCGGAGTTGAGAGCCCGTTCGAAATGACTTGCTGCATCTAGAGCATTGCAACAAGCCATTTTGGTTGGTGTTTCTGGGCATAGCGCTGGAGGGAGATACAGATGGAGAATCTCTGGACGAAACCTGGAGTGACGAGGTCTGAGATTCTGGAGGTGATCTTGAGTCTGTATCTCTAAGATCTGGAGATGCTTTAAGTGGCGGGTCGGAAAGGGGGCTGGACTCTTCTCTGGGCGTGCTCGCATGGTCCTGCTGGATAGGAACATGGTCGCGTTGGACGAAGTGGTCAGGAAGACTGTCTGGCGATACTGAGAATAACGTAGACGATGATGCGTCTCTTACAGGCTGTACAATGTATGCACCTGCCTGAAAGTCCGCATCGAACTCGTCGTTGTGGAAGCTGAGTAACTTGGAAGCTGTTCCTGGGAAGAGCTGCTCAAAATACTCGAGGCTGTCTTGACTCGTGAAGGGTAGAAAGTCATCGTAAGGGTCGCGGTTTGTACCTATGCTTCAGCATTAATTACGGTAACTCAATCCTTCAATGTGAACAATAAGCTGGCAGTCATATCTGAGCAAGCAATTGGAGTTGTGCATACCTAAATGCCGACCATGGTTGTGCGAGATGTGTGTATATGCGGAGACAAGGTCCCCGCTCCTATTCGATGTTTCTCAGGCCCCGCAGCAATGAGCCGAGGGATCTGGGATTAATTGTTTCGGAATACGTTCAGAATGCGTTGCGTTGAAAACAACTGGAAAATTTCGATCTTAGATGCGTAAGATATGTTCGTGAGGCCTCGCAGATAGTGGCGTTCACTGGAGGCCTCTCACGTCCGCCTCACCGAGAAGCTTTGCGGGCCACTTGGCGCTAAAGCAAGCACTGCTGTAGTCGCGGGGCCTCCACTGCTTCCAATCAGTCTCGATTTTGCCTGCAAATTCCTATTGGATTGGAAAGAGACACAACACACTTACATCTCAATCAATTAGTCAAGAAGGAAAGTGTATTCATTCTTCGAAGTGTTGACCCTTCCAGAAAACCCCATAATGTACAAGAAGAAAACTAACTTTCTAGTCGTGTAATGTTACATCCTCCATCTTAGGATCGATACCGAGATCAAATAACTAGATTGTCCCTAGAGAATTGGGACAATGATGCCAGAACCTCAAACCATACCGAAATCGATATCATCGGCTCCAAATGTCCTGTCTTTTCATCGGACAATCAGGACAACCTCGATAGTCC
Source organism: Phialocephala subalpina (assembly GCA_900073065.1). Lineage (NCBI taxonomy): Eukaryota > Fungi > Ascomycota > Leotiomycetes > Helotiales > Mollisiaceae > Phialocephala > Phialocephala subalpina. Next base: position 1,522,243 of record FJOG01000010.1, read on the forward strand.
ACAATTCTCGGAGGCACCAGGACGTTTATGCCTTCACTTCCTCCTTAGCATCCGCCTCCTCAAACTCAATCAACACCTCGTCCTTAACCTCAATGTCCGTCGACGCAATAGCATCTCTCGCCATCAACTCCTTCTTCTCCTCTTCTGCGGTCTGATTTTCAACGACAACTTCATTCTCAGTCATCTCGCCCTTCTCCATCCTATTCTCCTCATTGTTCTTAGCTTTCTCAGCCGCGATCTTCTCCTGCTTCACAAGGCCTTCAATCCATTTGTCAATCAAGCCGTTGTCCCATCTCCATCCCCTCATCTGACAAATAACCACCAAAACAACAAGCCCTTCCTCAACCCAATATCCTTTACACTCATTCAGTCCACACATAGAGTCCAATCCATTCTTGTAGACGGGGTTCCAGAGCTTGAAAGCGTTTCGAACAGCACGTTGGGTGTTCGAAAAGCCCCAGCAGCCAGTGATGAACATCCATCTTCTCTTTCCCGGCCACTCTTTTCGTGGGTATGCACAGACTCTGAGGAATATTCCCAGATAAATCGGAAAGATGAGAGGTACGAATGGAGCCAGAATGATGGCGAGGAAATGAGCGATTGGTGTGAGGATTGGGATGGTGAAGACCTAGATTTAATAGTTAGCAAATGTCCCTAGCAGATGAGGAAGTTGAACTTACATCGCAGGCGAGGAGTGTGAAGAGGACCACAAGGCCGAAGAATACGAGCATCCCGAGGGTGATTAGGACCTTCTTCGTTCGAGAAATGGGCTTCTTCCCATTGTCCGACGCAGATTGGGACATTATGCCTGTGAGCTTGAGTCCACGACTCTCGGCCTCTTTTCTGCAGTTCAAGAAGTCTCTTCAGATGTCCCCGTATGTTTTCGGCGTGCTGCAAGATCGAAGCTGAAATGTCCAACTTGGCTAGAGACAATCAAATCGAGGATGAATTCGAGTTCGGTGGTAGATGGATGCTGGTCTTGGTATATGTCGTTGAAGACCTGATCGATCAGATATACAAGCCGAAGTCCTAGAGGTAGTTGTACTTTGTCGAGTGATGGAGGAAGGGAGGTTGCTCTTCTTCTAAGAGGTCGTGAAGGTGATGGTGAGGTGGATGCGGCGCAGTCGAGGGGCTCATTGGGCTGTGATTTGCGGGGCTTCACGTCAATCAATCGGATCGGATGAGGCTGATCGTAAGGCTCGAGAGGCAGAATTGTTGACTTATGGCGATGTTCGACTGGGAGAAGGACATTGAAGAGGACTTTGACAAGAGGAAAACACGCTCATCAGAATGGGAAAGGGCGGACAATAGCTGGGTCTTTTGAGAAAGTCGCGGTGGCAAGCCATTGCCAATGCCAAAAGGAAGGAGCCATCGTTGTGAAGAGGATGCTTTCAAGGCATACCTTGGCATACTTACGATTAGCAATTGAGCGCTGGCTCGTTGTCGAGGTGAATGTCCCAACCTCGCTGGTGCTTTGTGATGGTGAAGATGAAATTTGGAAGGGCAGATTTTGAGGAAGCCTCGAAGTCGGCCTGGCATCTTTCGGCCACCGTAATATCCAAACATCTTCAAAACTTCAACCACAGGCCTTCATCTTTATTATACAATTCTTGGGCAACAAAGTCCCCGTGGATATCCCTGTTCAAAAGCTCTTTCTCGTCTTTGGAATTTGGGAGGCTCTCCTCCGACCTCTACTGGTTTTGTCTTGTCTCCTTCCCAACCTGTCTGATCAAAATGATATATCTCAGCTGAAGCTCTTGCAACGCTGCGAAGGCCCTCAAGCTCCAGTCTTTACTATCTTGAATTGATTGTTGAGCGAGAATATACTGCGTCAGATTCCCATCCCGCCAGAGTCCACGATTCGAAGAGCATGAGATCACATTTACTTCTTCTGTGAGTTCGGATCCGGCTCCGGTTCCGAATCGGACATAAACCGGACTTGTCTTATGAGGACCTGATTGCCTTTTTACATCGTCGAGGGGGAGTCCTCGTGGAATGGTTTGGTCTTTCGCCGGATTAACTGTTTTTGGTTGGCTCTTTCAGAACGCTCCTGGTTGATCTCACCTTCGTCACAATATCACAGAAGATCAATGTCCTGGTGGACCTTGAACTGAAGTTCAATGAGACATATAATAATGAAGAACATTTCATATCTACTTCCTTCAAACCTATCGCCCACTCATTATTTAGATGATATCCAAGCACTGCATGTTCTGCTTCCTCCATTTTTGTCTTGAACCTTCTCATTCTCTTACTCATACCAAAGACTTCACTCTCAGCGTCCCCACATCACCTCTTCTCTCCCATCCTAACTCCATGATTCGCGACCTAATCTTATCAGCGTTGACGGCCTCCCACCATGATCCCATAAGCACGCCCTCATCCTCGGCGACGTAGTACAACATATTGATACGTGTGTTGGAAGCGAGGCGAGCTCGCACTCGAGTGGCCAATCAGGGTGCGAGTTTGAGGTCAACTACCCAATCAGAGAGCGTCGGATTTAGGGGGCTTTGAATCGGAGAAAGTGGAAGTAAGATATTCTCTTCCTACCTCATCTCAGCCATTCTTGTATCCATCTTTTCTATGGAATAGTGGAAGTATTTAAGCTCGTTCATTTCTATACCCACGTTTGTTCTTTCCTTTCCTTTCCTTTCCCTTCCAAAACCCATTCTGCTAAATTCTCCTCGCCATTTCGGTCACACTACATTACCCAGTCCTCAAAATGGCACACGCCCTTCTTTCCAACCCATATAACAAAGACAGCTTCAAGGACCTAGTCCACGGCTCCTGTCTCTGCGGCGCCATAACCTTTACTCTCGCTGGTGCTCCCTCAACGACAGTCCTCTGTCACTGCCTCAGCTGCAAGAAATCTTCTGGCTCGGCGTTTCAGGCGAACGGGTTTTATGAAAACTCTGTACGTACCTCACCTTCTCCTTCCCCGGGTCTTTCTCTCTTTTTCAAGGCTGATTCTCTTCAAGCAACTGCAGATCCTGAGTGGCGACCAAGAGATCAAAACATACACAGACACCTCCCCGGACTGCGGCGCAATCGTATATCGAGTCTTTTGCTCGACATGTGGCTCTAGACTTTGGAACAGGAACCCGAAATATCCAGATGCTTTGATTGTTAATTCGGGTGTGCTGGATCTTGGTGAGGAGGGATGGAGGGTGTGGAAGCCGTGAGTCTTTTCGTTTCTTTAACTTTGACTATGGGGCGAGGACGAGGAGGGGGTGGATGTGAGCTGACGAGAATAGGGAGAGTGAGTTCTATTGCAAGAGGAAGGGTGATTGGTTGGCTGAGTTGGGGACGGCGAAGGAGAAGAGGTTTTTGGCGATGAGTTGATGAGAGATGACGTCGGAGTCCGACCTGTGAGGACTTACAGATGACAATCGTGATTCAGGTCCAAGGGTCGGACTTTAAGTGTTGAGTTAATGATGACTTGGAGGTCTCTAGTCAGATTAAAAACGTATTAGTAAGTTGAGGCCCTAGAGCCACCATAGTCTTTCCAAGAGTAGAAGTTTGCAGGGGGGAATTATCAAGCTGCTTTTAAAGGATTGCACTCTTTAATTTAGATACTTTGCGTCCAACGGACTATGAATACGTTGTTTCGCAGCACGCGAAGTCGAAACCCCCGTTTTGCACTATCGCTTTCAAGGTTCACAGATGGCCGCGATGATCACAACGACTATTCAGCATGCGGTAATCTCACCCTGGAGGTACATCGCGCAAGCTGCACGAAGATGTTACGATTAGCAGAGTAAAGACTGCGGCGTACCGGCAGCAGCAACATGCAATCTCACATCGGAACGTCGATGTGAGCAATTTTCATTTCCGCCTCTGGACCTGAGCAGCTGGGCCATGAATGAGCATTCCTGAGAACTCCTTCTGCTTTAACGAACGTCCAGCGCTAGAGAGACGATCCAGGGCGTCACCAAGCCTCGAGGATCTCAAACGACTACCAGATTCTCAACCGCGAGGACTCATCCTCTGCTTCTTTCTCAGCAGTGTACCACCCACGAGTAAATTGCAACTTACAAAGTACATCCAGAGCTATGAATGACAGACCGGTATACCAAAGGCGTATATACATTTCAAGCTAGCCCAACCACAGTCTGCGACAAACACATTAAAGTTATTATACTGATTACCTCGTGAGCAAGAAGTTCGGTCGAAGAGGGAGTGGGGAGTGCGGTGGAGCGGCTTACGATGGCGGTCCCGTCACAATGCTGATATGTACAGACACCTGCGGACTGCACAGGTACACTTTGCCTGGGTTGCAACGCAACGGGCGTTGGCGGTTCAGGCTCAACGAGCGTCGCTGGTTCTGGCGCTGGCATGGCCGTGATGGACGACGAGAGGAGGCTCATTGCCAGCGTAGTGAGGATGGGGAAGTGCATTGTGAAAGGCTGAGCCGGGTTGAAATTGAGGTGTTGTGGGAGGGAAGGTGAGAAGGAGAAAAAGCAGAATAAGGATAGGAAATCCTTCTTCAGTTATCCTTTTAGACTGCCTCTATAAATTCTGCACCTGCTCCGCTGAACCCATTATGGAAGGGATGTTACATCACAACAGAAATAATGCTGCTGCTGGAAGGTTAAGAAGATGGCTTCGTATTGATATATTGCTCGACTCACGAGCCAGCCAGTAATATGACTTGAGTGTCGTCATGTACTGACGCATGTCAGCAGCCCCAGATTCACAAGCTCGCCGAAGAATTTAGGCTTTATAGAAATTACAGATTTTCCTGCACAGCTGGTATTCATCCACCACGTTACACAGCATACCGATTATCCGCACTGGTTATCCGCACTGGATCTCCGGAATGGTTATTTATATTAGTTATCTGCAAGCGCTTTCTATAATGCTCATCCGGAGAGACAAAATGGGAGTAAAAACGCAAGTCGCTTGCACAAGAATGCTTCTCGCGCTACACACGACCAAGGGAACTCAGCCATAGCCACCAATTTACTATAAATCGATGGCAGTTTTCGAAGACTGGGCTTAGGTTACTTGACTTGAGTAAGCTGAGTTAGCCTTTACATATGGCAAGGTGTCTATATCAGAGTTGACGTCTCAGATATCTACTTTTAATTCACAAGCGATTGATAGGGTGAATCGTTAGGTTGCACAATTGCGGCAGGTACAGTATTTGCGTTCTGATCTTCTCTATTCGAGACAGGTATATATATACCCCTCATTACCTCAAAGAGAAGATGGCAACGCTAGCTAGCTATGCCAAGACTAACTAAGGGAGAAGAAGTGGATAGCAACGAGCTCCCTGATGTTATGCTCAGCTTACTCAAGCGTGGGGTAAAAGCAGTAAAGGAAATGAATGGAGCACGAAGTACATAGGGTTAAGTCCTGGTATCAGTGCGCTTGCCCAAACGATCTATCACCTATTTACTCTTACTGTCAACATCCACATCTATTGTTAATCTTTTTCGCCGATCTTGCAAGCACGCCCCAAGTCTTCAGCTTAGAAACGAAGCGCAAGAATTCATCGTGATGCATGAACGTTGTTGGGCACTAGGGGCCGGGGCAAAGCACTCGCCATGTGATGTCCATTCATTTTCCCTTCCTTACAGGTGTTGCTTGTGATTTGGCGAGCTTGGTCTTTTGACATCCGCAGGGAAAAGATCTTTTATAGCTGAGGTGGTTGACCTGGGCTTGGGGCTTGACCGGATCCGGACGCCTCACTTGAGCTGGACGGCTCATTTGAGTCAAGAAACTTGCCACAAGAGCTCATCTGCTAAGTCCAAGCCAAAGTCCTAGAGTTACTGGTACTTTAGGGTGTAGCTTTCTTTGAAATCTCATGAGATTTTCGGCTGCCTTTGATGTGTCAGCTCCAGTGAATATAAATGCCTTCTCACGACAACTTATTTCTTTGACTCAACACCCAACCCAAACTCACGACTTCGCTTAAGCAAAACAACTGAGTCAGATAGGGTCCTTCAAAGGAGAGTATGATAATCGTTGAACCTTCCGATACTTTGCTTCGTGCTCCCTTTCCGGTGGAGGAATGGAGGTGCCAACCATTACTTCCAAAGTAGAAAGAACGGAATTTTGAAGATTGACATCGATTTGAAAGCGACAACAAACGTCTAGCTTTGCTTCTCGGACTCCGTTTCCACTTATACTCACAGCTAAGGAAGCTCTTATGCAAGGCTCAAGCCTATACGACATGAGATCACACGACCCTGCGACTTGCATGTTCAGCCTGACATAAGGGAGGAAGTTGTCGTGTCGACGATTCTCTGGAAGGAAATAACTTTCATATACTCTTCGGTATCCTCAAGAGCCTGTACCTCACAGAAAACTAACAAAGTTCGTCCAAAATCAAGTTTCTACAGATGCTAAGCATTAGGCAAGAAGGATAAGTCAAGCTGAGCCTCATCTGAGTCACTCCCCACCCCAACTCACAGTTTATCATAAGTGGAGGTTTCCACCAAAACACACGACTTAAAACAGCGATGCTCTGCCGGTATTTCTCGCGATTAAACTTGAAGTTCTGAAATGGGCACCAATAGGAACGATCGATTGGAGCAGGTACAGGATGGGGTACTCTTCCGAGACAATCAGATAGCTTTCTGCGTTGAGAAGTCTAATTGAACCCTGCTCCATTCATATGCTTTGAACAACCTGGCGACTTGCCCTCATTTGATAATTTGATGAAAGCTTTCGTGATAATAAAGGAGAGGTTGATAAAAACGCAAAACTTGACAACAAAGCAAAAGGCTTCCAAACATACCATTTCAAGCCAGAAGCGAGCGACCAATTCCGGTGTCCGGCCGCCTCTGAGTGTCCTTCAAAGGCGAACATATTTCCGGAGATGATCTCTCAAGGCTTGATCTCGAACACCTTGAGGATGCTCTTCAGCAAATTGTTCGGAGAATCTTGGGGTTCAAGTCTTGAGATATTTATATCTGGGAGATTTGCGCTCGTAAATGAATAGCGGTGCGGGGTAGTGTGGTGAGGTAGAATGGGTATGAAAGCTGATATGTCTGTATTACCTGGAGAATGTTGCTGCTGAACAGGATGATTGGGGTTTAAGCATCCTTGTGTTCAACCAACATCGCCAGACGGACATGGTGGACAGAATAGCAAATATCAAGGCTCGAATATGGAAGCAAGGAAAGTAATAATACGAGCATCCTGATGTCTGAAACCTTTATTGAACAATTCCGATAGTCCCATTCCCACGAGCCAATATTGTATCCCTCAAATCCCTACACCGAAACTCCTAGTTCAATGCCCGGTCGCCCTGCTGTATATACCCATTGTCGTCATCGTTTCGTCCAAGCCATTGCGCCTGCCATATTCACACATTCCCCCAGTTGTTCCTCGATGCAAGGTCCCCACGGCATACCCAATCTCCATAACCTTTCTCTGGAATATTGAGGATACTGAGGTCGTGCACCAATTGCCGTCTCTTTCCACACCCTCTCGCAGACGCAGTTCCCTCTCTGCTATCTCACTCCGTGTCTTCCATAACGTGCGCCTGGTATCTTCTCTCCTGGATATTCATATCTGTCTGTATCCCTCGAATCGGTCATGCTCGCCCCATGCAACATAGTTGTAGCCCGCAGCAATATGCTCTCCTCCACAACCATCCATCGTCATCCTTACCCACATCCTCCATCCTATCACTCCTCCCCATCCCCCAAACTAACCATCCTAACCGCACCCCCCTTCTTCTCCCCCTCAACCCTCTCCCTCACAGCCTTCCTCCTCTCAACCTCCCCCACCAACCCCTTAAAGTAAACCTCCGCCTGCACCGTCGCTGAATACGCAACCGGCGTCCAACTCCACACATTCCTCTTCTCTGAATCCGCTCCTGCAGCCAGCAACGTTCTCAGGACCAATAAATGGCCATTTGAGGACGCGAAATGGAGAGCGGTGTTACCGTCTATGTCGGAGGAGGAGAGGAGGGTTTCGGGACCACTTGGGGAGAAGGTGAGGAGGAGTTGGACGACTGTGTCGTGGCCTTCTCTGCTAGCTAGCATCAAGGCGTCGCGACCGCGGATATCGCGGCGGGGGATGGACCAAGGACAACTTGAACATAAGAGGTGGACTATATCTGTATGCCCAGCCGCAGACGCAAGATGCAACGGCGTCTGATGTTCCTCATTCAACGACAGCTCAGCTAGGGTACGGTCGTGGCCGAGATTTACAAGCAAACGGACGATGGAGAGGTGCCCGAGGGATGAGGCGAGGTGGAGAGAGGTGTTGGATAGGTTTGTGGGGGAGTAGTCTGGGTTTTGGAGGAGGGAGGGGTGGGAGGTTAGGATTCGGTGGACGAGGAGGGTGTCGGAGGAGTGGATGGCGCGGCGGAGGCGGAGGGAGGGGTCGATCCTGTGGCCATCAGCATCATGTCAGAAGGTTATTTAAACAGCAAGAGGAGAGGAGAGAGAATGATTGGGAGGAGAGGTACATCGTGTCAGCATAGCTTGTGATATCGCTGCCCAGCAATTGAAGCTGATTGTGGAGTGTTGAGTGAGGCTCTGCAAGATGGGATGGATACGGTGTTTGGTTTCAGTGTTTATTTTTCCCCACAATTTGGAGTCGAGAGGTTTATTTTAGCTCGCACCACCCCTGAACATCCAGGCTCCCAGGCCACAATCAGATTAGACCAGGATATCAAACCAGCAGCGTCTCACCACTCAGATTTTGTGTCAGGAATTGCATCCCGTTCTAAAAGGAAATTAGAGTTATGCATACCTAAGCATAAAAACAATCTGATGGGGTTCTCCATTTATCTGATAATCTTGGCGCGCGTCTGATCATCTGTTACAGGCACCCTGGTCAATACATGGTATGTTTTGAGCTTGGGGATTTCTGATCTTTTTGTGGAGATGGTTGGTATCAGATCCATCGCATCTAGTCACAGGACGACCGTTCGTGAAAAGCTGGGTTGGCAGGCTAAGATTAGATGCCAATGCAAATCGGAAGTACCATGGCTGAGGTTCGATTTTGGCCAATGCGAATCAGAATCGCCAATACTGGAGTTCGATGATGCCAATGCAAATCTGAACATTGGCAGAAGATCGATTAAGCGTGATGGGGGAAACCTCAACCTCATCGCGAAGTGAAAATCTTTGGGTATCAAAATTCATGAAGAACAGCCAATCTATGACATTAACATTTTTGCTCAAGCATCGCGAATTTATAGACAGATCATGACGGAGCCAAAACAAAGAAGAGATTCCCATCATCGCATTGCTTTACAACTCCATATTGGTGCCCTGCCGACGATATATCGAGAATCAAACACCCGATCTTATCCCACCTCCCATATTTCCTCAATGATTAAAAACTCCTCTATGATCAATATATCCCAACTTCATCCCATTCCCCATCCATCTCATACTTACGCGATGAACTCCCGACGGGCTTTCTGCTTTCGGCCTCCTGCCCTTCCTCCCTTCGCCCCGTTCGCATTTCCTCCTTTTCCGGCATTGGCATTCGCAGCTGTAGTCGCAGCGGCCTTTCCAGCTGAAGCAGCAGCGTTAGCGTTACCCCCGTTACCCTTTGCAGCAGCAGTAGCAGAGGCCTTGGAAGCAACGGCAGTAGATGAAGCAGCGTCAGCGATAGCTGGGTCAACGGCACCTGGACCAGCAGCGACGGCGGAAGCGGCAGCAGCAGCAGCGGCGACACCACCAGATCCATCGTTCGAGGCAGCGTTGGCAGTGGTTCCGCTTCCAGAGACGACGAACTTGGTGCAGTCATCGGCGGTACCTCTTTGAGCGACGGGCATGATTACAGGTTGATGGTTGGATGCTGAGGCCATGGTGCATACGCGGTAGTTGCCTGCTGGGAGACCGCCGGTGACGACGGCTTGGAGGAGACCCTTTCCGTTACCGGCATCGTTGATACCCTTGAAGAAAGCGAATTGGGTGGCGTCGAGTGCTGTTGTTGGGTTCAAGCTGTTGCCCATATCTTGAACTGTGACGTGGGTGTGTCCGACAACTTGTCCGCCTTGTAAGAATTGCGGTGCGCCGAAATATGTCGCGTCGGCGTTGGTGAAGGATCCAGCGACCAGGTTGGACATCTGGACGGAGATGTTGAAGGTGGTGTCTGAGACGACGTCCTTGCCACCAGTGGTAGGGTATGTGATGACCGAAGAAACCATTGCGGTCTTCGCGGGAAGATCACCCATAGCTGCACCAAGTTAGTACTTGGCATATAAACCCGGACCTGAGCTTCTACTTACGGATACCGTTACATGAACCAGTGGTGATTTGAAGACCGTTGGTCAATGTCTTGCCAGCACAGTTGTTGATGAAGTTGTTCGTCGATGTCAATGACTTTGCCTGTTGGGCCTCATTGGCACCAATCTCCTGCGATCCATCCACGAAAGAACCACTCTGAATAGCGTTGGCGAGCAGTGTAGTTCCTGTCGCTCCCTGAGCAGCAGCAGCGCGGGCTGGAGTATCCGAGACGGCGGAGGCGACGGCAGTGAGCGCAGCAGCGCAGGCAAATGGTGTAAAACGCATCTTGAGATGAGGGAATGACGAACGACTAAAGCTGGGTAAGAAGTATCAAAAAATGAGTGTAAATCCGTTGAGGTGTGAGGTGGTTAATTAGATGCACGGTCAACGTGATCTGCTTGACTGGCAAGGTGAATATAAAAAAAGAGGGAATGTGAAAGAGAGGAGCCCGCCGAATAGGTGAAAGCACTGTACTGAAGAGATGCTTTGGAGGTGAGTGGGGAGAATGGAACAGATGGCGTGAGGTCGAGTACTTATTGTAGAAGCTTGGCATTCACGATTCTAAATCAGTGGGGCCCTGAGGATTAGACAGGACCAGCCGTCATCCTGCGTACTTTGGCAATGGAGATCCCGTTGTCGCATTGAGGGTTTGAAACTGGATGTGAGGTCGGAGCTGTCGCAGTGGACAGCGACCTGCCATCTGAAAGCAGTGTAGCGGAAGATCAGGCTGATTCAGAAGCGATAACCCTGTTCGTAATCTGATCTCGGTACAGCGGTAAGATACCAGACGATGCTTGATTCCAGACGACGGGTCCATGCCTTTGCGGCGGCAGAGGCCAGGAGGCGCCTCGAGCGACGGTGGAGTTGGGATGTGGTTGACGAGGGTTGTCGAGAATTGGCGAGGGGGGAGGCTAAGCGGAAACCGATTTTGTACCAAGCGGCCTTGGTAAAACGTGACGGGGGCTCTCAGAGCCAACAGCCAGCGTGCGCCCGGATGATCGAAACCATCAGAAGTCTTGAAATCGACCAGGCACAAGGGAATGCCCCGGAAGAGGCGGCTGTACAAACCTTGAAAGTTTAATCATCTCAGATTGTTGCTGTGCGGCATAAGGAAAGGAAGGAGTTTTGTCGAGGGAGAGAGGAGTGTAGTGAGGTTAGAGTTGGTTAGGGGGCGGCGATGGGACTGGCTCAAAATGCAGCATCCAAGACCAAGTGCGACTCTCGTATTGGTGTATTTGACGGCGTCAATTAATGCCTGTAATAAGATTGGTTGATTCCGCAGCACTGAGGTCAGTGTGGATTCTGTATGGGGGAAGTTTTGATGCATCCCATCTACAAACGTGCGACGAGATACTGGGTGAACTGCTCTCTCAGCATTCTTGGAAATGCTTGAATTGCTTGGAAGCTTGGTATGGGGAATGCCTGATGAACAGAAGATGCTTCGATTGATTCCAAATTTCTTGTGTCGCATTGTGTGAAAAGGAGCCTCAATGACAAGAGCGCTAACGGGAATAATATATTTTGTGCATCCGACATTCAGTAAGCTTAGAAGTATAATTTGGGATGAAAAGAGCACCAAACCCGTGACATGCTGAATCTACACAATACACATACAGAAGCTTAACAATCTGGTTGTTGCTTACTATCAGAACTTCGATGAACCCTCAAGACGCTGAAGCAAAACTTCATCAGGCAGTTCAGTCCCTATCTGATTGGATTTTGGGTGGATTCAGTTGGCTGGAGCCCTGGAAGAGATCAGTGGATTCAGTGACATTTGTCCCGAGAGACCCCCTATCTGATTAGATCTCGCCCAGAAACTGCCCCATAACTGTACCAACCCAACCTCTTCAAACTAGCTATCCATTTTCCATCCTCAACTTCGGCGAATCTTTCAACCCACAAGAAAGAAACAATGCCAAGCGCAATGTTTCCAAATATTTTCAATGATTCCACATGCTTCCACACCTCTTGATTCCTCATCTGCATCGCGTTTACTGTCGCAAATCCTCAGCATAAGAACTCGACACTTCGAGACTGTTTGTGAGTGTGATTGCATCGTGATCACCACCGCCTCCAGGTTCACAATGTCTTGGAAGAACACAAGCAAGCAGCATTGACTCGCGCAATGGTTTTCTCTTTTCTGTCGCATTCGGCTCTGCCTTCTCCCAAGACTGAAGGACCATCAAACCCTTACTAAAGAAGCTTAATAACAGGGGCTGTGGAGCTTGTGTCTTCGGACACAAGTCCGAATGTATCGCTGTATCTGATAATCGAGGAGGCTTCAACGGTACACCAACTCCGTATCTACAACCGAGCCTCACCATCAATCTGATTATCCGAAGGCGACTCTTCTGAAAGAACAGTATCCGGGATCTGATCAACCAAAAGAAAAGCATCTCAAATCTCTACAGTAGTTACAGTTGTGGAACCAATCCACCAAAGAAGCATTCTCGCCCCTCTCTGCCGTCAAAATCAGACGATCCACGGCATCTTTCCAATCCGCCAAGCCAGTGCATTATAAACACCGTTTTCGGGACCAAACTTTCCCACTGACAGCTGCCACCATCTGCCATCCCAAATTCTCAAGAACCCCCATTCCCGTTTCCGTTGTCTTCCCGTTGTCTGGGTAGGCGAGACAAGATGAAACTGCCTCCCACCCCAACCTGTCTCGGAACGGATCTGATCAAACTCGGGGCACCAGCCATGGGTATGAATTGACAGGGAAGAGGATCAGATAGTGGAGATTCCGAGAGGGTGACGAGGAAAACAAGCATAATGTGAGAAAAGCTTGGCATCAGATTGGACATGGGTTGTTGGTACTTGGGGCGTGTTTGTGGATACGAGGAGGAAAGGTTGTTTGTCGGATACAGTACGTACTTCCAAGGAGGTGTGCTTGTGACGAGACTTTGACGTGAGGTCTGTGTTCCTTCTGACAGTTCGGAAGAGGTTTCTAGCGGCGAAACTGTCGCGCTCTCAGATGAAAGAAAGTTCGTCGGGTTGAAGCGCTTCCATCCTTTCCAGCCTCGTCTTATGTTTTAGTTCAGCTGTCAGGTTCGGGATTTTCAGATGGCAGACGCAGGGACTGTTGTTAGGTTTGGCCAACGCTCTTGCATCTTCTAAGAATCTCGAATCCTTCCTCGAAGCTTGTTTCTCCATGGCTTGTCTCGAATTCAAAGGCTTCTTTGCTTTCATGCCAAGGGACATCTCAAAGCTTCTCCCAATAAACGCCAAGATATGTAACTCCCCACCGGACACATCCGCCAAGTCAAATGGATTCACATCATCCCAGTGAGTACAAGACTTCTTGCCAAGTTGAATACAAGACATCTGCCAAGGCAAATCAATTCACATTGCGCAAGAGTCCGCATGAAGGTCTTGGAGTCTTGGGAAACAAGTCTTGGGAAACACTTCGTGGAAAGATGAGATGAAGGATGCGGGTCAAGGGCCAAGATACCAAGACGTACATTCAGACAGATACAGTATCCAAACGAGATACCAAGACTTCACGATTTAGTAGGAATGTCTTGGAGAATTCTTGGATTGTGTATAAGGTGTTGAGTTCCCTCTCGTCTCTCATCGATTTGGTCTGACCTGATTCTGACGACAATACAGCAGATACCCATCCTCTAGGTCTTGGCCATCCATCCATCCACCATCAAACAAAATACCTCGTCCTCGCCTCACTCACCTTCCTAAAACTCGCACTCCTAGGGCTCATCTGCACCCCCGTCCCTCCCATTCTCCCCAAATCCCCATAACCCTTCGTCGGCGTCTTGAACTCTTCTGGAATAGGAGGTGGCAGTTTAGGGACTGGGACTCTGTCGGGTTCGGAGGAGAAGCCGGGGAGGATGGGGCGGTAGGCTGCGAGGGAGAGGGCGAGGATCCCGAGGCTGATTTCAAGGATTGAGCTGTGGTTGTCAGCTAGGGAGGGAGCGAGGGAGAAGGGCACACACCTAACGGCGACGGGCACACAATCAAAGAAGAAATCGTCTGTAGTAGGAAGGAGTTGCGTTGCTGGCAGACGCACGAACGCCGCAGCACCAGCCCTATTTCCGTAAGCCTCACTCATTCCAATCCACCACATCTCGAACTTACATCAATCCAATCAGAATCAAAACACGAATCCTCGATCTCGACTTCCGACTCAAATCCGTCCCCCAAAGCAACCAAACTGGCACAACAGCCAACACCCAATCCGTCCCCGCCCCAACAACCGTAAACACATACTCCATCTTCGCCAAGCGCTGCTGATCCATACACCGTCCTTCCGCTCCCAACCATCCCGTCCAGAAGAAATGAATCGGTGTACACTGGAATAATTGCAGGAGAAAAAAGGAAGCGGAGTAGATGGTGGTGCCGGTGCCGATGAAGAGGATTAGGTATTGTTGTGCGTCCGTTTCTGCGAGTTTGCGCATGTGTAATGTGGCGGAGATGCGGAGGAGAGCAGCTGCGAGAACGGAGAAGAGTTCTGCTAGGAACCACCATTCTAGGGCTGCGGAGAGGGTTCTGTTGTTGTCTACTTGGGAGGGTTCGCTGCCGACGCCGTAGCGGATTGAGAACAGGCCTGAGATGGTATACATGGCGAAGCAGAGCTACTTGGCATTAGAGGATGTACAAGGTAGGTGAGAATAGGGATTGATTTGAATGCGGAAGTACGAACCATGGTGGCGGCAAGGAAGATATCATCCGCGCCGCCCCTCCTGGCGAGTCGACATCGTATGTACAGACGAAGACTACTGCAAGCACTGGTCAAGAGAAAGAAGAAGACGAAGAGATACTTGAGAGACTCTGATCGAGACTGAAGATACCTCATGACGCCTGATGGTGCCAGGTGAGGGGCTCGAACTGTCAAATACTGCTCATCCATGGATGGCTTGAAAAGAACGAACGAAATGAAGGTAATGTGTATCAAAGAGCGGTTAAAGTTGGTGGAAAAGAATGGTACAGCGCTCCAAGTATTTCCATACCTGTCTATGCACTCTCACATCTTGTTTTGTCTTCGCGTCCACTTGCAAGTGTAATGTGTCCATGCCTTCAACCTCGAGAGGAATGCGGCGGCATGCCGCATGGCGGAGGGAAGCTAGCCCAATCATTTGGTTCGATATCGAGATGCAAGATCTAAGCTTGATGCTTTGAGGTCGTACGAGATCTCATCTTGAGCCTGCAGCTTGATAATTTGGAAGATATCTAATCTGATGCTTTGAATATGCAGTGCGGCAAACGCGGTTGTGGCTGAGAGGAGGAGCATTTGGGTCATCGGCTTGATGCAGATGGTTATGTACATCAATGACTTCAAATCCCACTTGAGAAATCCAAGGTCCAGACTACAGCATGCTCAAGAATGGAAGGTAAGTTGATGAGACCAAAACCAAAGAGGAAGGCAATTCGCATCGATCCTTCGCATCGCACCATCACGTGCACTAGCGTAGCGGCATGCGATGTCCGTCTCAGATATCTGAGTCGTGAAAGCCACCAGACGTCCGAGTCAAACTTGCTTGTTTCCCCCAACAAACACTTCTTCTCACCACTATATTACCAGCTCGTTCTGTCAATTGTTCCCATTATTGAATTTCTTTCTCTTTGTACTAACATACAGAACCCCCCTCGACCTCCCACTCTCAAATCCTTCGATCGTGCAATCGCCGCAGAAAACTCTGTCCCACCACGCTGTACGCCCTCGAGAAATGCCAACTCGTGTAGAGAGAACCGAAGACGACCGCAGAATGTCGTCCCCAGAATCCCGCTCTGTAAAGCGACCAAGTGAGCAAACCCAGCCTTCACGTTTTCACGCCTGCTTGTGTCATATCTATGTGGGTAGCCGTGAGTGCGAGGGGTGTGGTATTGGTAAGAGAGCGCCGAGATCTGCTCGCCCATAGCCTTTATCCGCTCTTCTTCCCAACTCTGCCATCGCACATCACAACATCTACAACAGAACATCGCGAATTATTCAACATAATTCTTCGCATAGCAGCTGATCCTCATCGTCATGTCAGGAACCCAATCCCTCCCTCCGCCGAATCTGCCACAACTCGTTGCTGAACAACATGTTCCCATCCCATCTACCGATAAAGACGCGAAGAGATTGATTGTCGTCCTCTCCAATGCCAGTCTCGAGACATACAAAGCAACCTACGGTGGCAATCGACCAGGTGGTCAACGCGAAGAAAAATACTCCTTGTTGAACAGTGACGAGCACATTGGGGTCATGCGGAAGATGAATCGCGATATCAGCGATGCCCGACCTGATATAACACATCAAGTTCGTCTCCTTGTGATCCAACATCACAATGGTACTGACAGTCTCTAGTGTCTCCTTACCCTCCTCGACTCTCCAATCAACAAAGCTGGAAAACTTCAAATCTACATCCACACCGCTAAGGGTGTCCTCATCGAAGTCAGCCCAACCGTCCGCATCCCACGTACATTCAAGCGATTCGCCGGTCTCATGGTACAATTACTCCACCGTCTCTCCATTCGATCAGTCAATTCCAATGAGAAGCTATTGAAAGTCATCCCAAACCCAATTACCGACCACCTACCACCCAACTGTCGCAAAGTCACACTTAGTTTTGATGAGAAGGTCATGAAGGTTAGGGAATACGTGGAGGGACTCAAAGAGGACGAAAGCATTTGTGTCTTCGTAGGAGCGATGGCGAAGGGCTCCGACAACTTCGCAGATCAATTCGTGGACGAAAAGATCTCTATCAGCAACTATAGTCTCTCAGCTAGTGTGGCGTGCAGTAAATTCTGCCACGCCGCCGAGGATGTGTGGGGCATCATCTAGTCCGCCTCGCTGTCGACTTACCCTCCAGCGGATCCCCGAGCCGATCATTCGACGACGATAACGGTGCGACTCGAATTACGACAACCTGGGTGGAGGCAACTGGAGATTGGTCGAATTTAAAGGTGAAAGCGGGACCTTAGGCATTCGCAAAGATTCCAACATCTTTTGCAATGCTTCCGGTCGCCGGGCTTGGGTGTCTGTGTGGTTTGTCCTCTGTTTTTACAACACAAAACATGTGGCGTTCAACATCAGATCCAAGACGCTTTAGTCGTCTTTGTAGGCTACTTCAACTTAGCTCTACATCTCTTTTGTCTTGTAATCCATGGGCTTAGTAGCTTGTGGAAGTATCCCCCTCTTGTAGCATGGCAGAAGTCGAAGCATTTTGGGGCTGTTCGATTGCATGGGCTAGGAATTGGAACGTCAGTGGCTTCGATTCGAAGCCGTGAGGCTAGCGAGTCAGTCGATTGAACAGGAAGCCCTATGTATGCAAGTGTCGATATGGAAGAAGCGAAAAGCGACGGGGTGCGTTTAATCATTGGCAATGAAATCACCCTTCAAAGATCCGCCTTGAATACTAAGCAGTCTATACGTGGGATAACTAACTCTCATCCATTAGCAAGTTCACGATCACGATGATACCCCAATGTATGGTTTCACGCTGATCTAAACCTACAGCTTCATCTCACATCACGATTCTATTTGTCTCTTTTTTCCGCCTTAACCTCACATCTTAGAAGCTACCCACAACTCGGGCCACAAATAACCGATATCGCGGTGGGAAGCGCATCCCATTCGACAGACATTACACATCACGACCCAATCACGGAATTGAGGCGATCCGCATATGCATCTAAACGACTTCGGGAGATCAACAAGACTTACTATTCGCGAAACGTGGCATGCGGAGAGGAAAGGCAAGGGCCGAGTAAATGCACCGCACATGCATCTGTGCCTGGAAGTTGCCCAATGTTGCCTCGCATTCCGGGTTCACGAATTCCCACTCTCGATTTGTTCATTTCTCCATCACTAGACATTGAGCTTCAACAGGCGACTTCACCAAATCAGACGAGTGGCTGTGGGGGCCCTGAAGCGGCCTGTGGTGCTCCTGTGCTCTTCCTGCAGTACGGGCACTGCACAACGCACGAGAACCTGCAGGATGCTGAACAACGGTGGGCTGCTGTAGCCGTAGACAGCCGTACTCAGGTAGGCTGTTTTGCTGCTGTATGTAGGGAAGCTCCCTCTCGCCTCGTGTCAGCTGCTGCACTCATCATACATAAGATCTCGCAAGCAAAATTTTGAAATTTTCTCATGTTTTCTTTTTTTGTCTGCTTTTTCCCGCAAGATTTTCAACGATAATTACCCCTCAATCGAAGGCGGCTCGGCACGCTGCTTGTCTTGTCTGCTGCACCCAGAGTTTTTGTTTGCTTTGCTTCCGGGTTTTCATCTTTGATCGGCAAGCGCTTCACAACTCATGGCAGATTTACCGCCTTTAATACAAGTCTCTCATCTCCCCAGCGCCTCCTCCTTCTACGCGACCCTGACCCAACCTCTCGGACTACAATTCCTAGTCGCGAATCCGATATCGCCCGCCACACTCCACTACGGCTTTATCAGCAATTCTCCTTCGGGCCTTCGAAAATCGACAGTTTTCACCCTCTCCGAGTCACCTGTCCCCCGACTCTCACATATCACGCTCCTAGCTCCGACTTCGAAAGCGATCCTCGAGTTTCATCAGAAGAGTACGATACTCAACTGCGATCCAGATCATCGGTTTGAAAATACGTTGGTGAAGACGGAGGATGATGAGAGGGCTGTTACGAGAGATTTCGATGGAAATATGATTGAAGCTGTATACGTTCCTCGCGGATCACGTGGAGGGGGAGGTCACCGCGAGCGTGGAGTGACGCTCGAGACTGCGAGCACAGAGAAGGAGGCTAAGCGGGTGCTGGAATGGCAAGAGGATGTCGCGAGGAGTATATCTGAAGAGCCGTCTGAAGATCCGAACGATGAGCCGCGAGGAAATGCGAGGAGTCGAGCCCAATATTCGCAGTCTGCGCCTAGACCAGGCACATTCCACCGCTCGGAAACCTTTCCAAGGACGAGACCAAGGAGGGGCACCATTACGAATGATACGTATAGGCAGGATCGCCAAATACAGGAGAGGGAGAGGGATCACTCGCCTCTAGGTATCAGCAGCAACGCAATGCTAGGCACAATCATCGCCGGCGCCGCCGCATTCGCACTCTTCCAATCCGTCACCCACGCCCGGGCTTCCGCACCTGATCCCATCCCCTCCTCCTCACCACCTCGCCATGCCCGCCGCGCCTCAGAAACACATTACACACACTCCCCCATCCGGATGGAAGATCGCGAAACGGTCGTGGAAGTGGAGAAAATCCCAGCCCGGAGTTACGTTTCTCAACGAGAGAGAGAGGAAAGAAATAAACCACGTTATGTTCAATACAATGTTGTCACCAAACCATCTGCGCCACCGATGAGGAGGGAAGTGGCTAGGATCGATGATAAGAGTTATGTTTCTGCAAGTCAGTCTCATCGTTCACACCGCACGCAGCGCGAGAGGAGTCGGAGTGATGTCGGGGTCAGACCGGTATACGATCGCCCACTCACCATCAACCCGTCTCCCTCCGTTATCAACCCTCCTCGGGAGCGAGAAATTCAATCCAATGTCTCAACTTCGAGACGAAGTCATCGGAGTGAAAGTCATCGCGAACGATCAGATGGCTCTTCCGGTTCGAGCGGAAAGGAGAGAGAAAGCCGAAGAGAGGAAAAGAGAGTCAGAGAGAGGGAGCTGTCGAGGGACAGAAGTCACACGGATAGCTACGCGACCGCTCGAAGTCACCACAGCGTATCAACCGTCAAACCGGTCAAACAGCCCTTACCCGAAGTCCCCGTCCCACCCCCAGCCGCAAGTTACGTTTCTACCAGCACCGTCCGCGCCTCCCGGAACTCCCAATCACCACGCTCTCATCCTCCTCTCTCTCACTCGCACAACTCAGAACGAGATCGCGAGCGTGAGCGAGATCGAGAAAGGGACTGGAGGGCAGAATGGGATCGCATGGACCGAGCTCGCATGGTCCCGTTACCAGAGAGTGTCGTGAGTGCAAGACAAATCCCATTACCTCGCAGCATGGTGTCGGGAATGGGATATGAAGGCGGCGGGTATGAGGGGTATGAGGCGTCTGTGGCGCCGAGTGATAGTGTGTCTTCAGTGGGAGTCAAGAGGGAGAGGGAGAGGTTGAAGGAGAGGATGAGGGAGAGGGGGTTGAAGGGGAGGTGGGATACTTAGGTGTTAATGAGGGGTGAGGGGCGAGGGGTAACATTGATATCGACAGAATGTTTCGCTGGGGGAGCGGATGGCATCGACAGGACCGATTGCATGGATTGGGTTGGGCATGGAC
>FJOG01000010.1:1558994-1597621 GCA_900073065.1 Phialocephala subalpina
AAAAGATACTCGAGTATTGAGCCAGGACTTCGCCGCCCTGGGCGCAAGGCTGTCCTAACCACCGCTGTTCGCTGGCCGTTGCCCCGCTCGACCTTGAGTACAAGTGCTCCGCCAAGAAACTGTCGAAAACTGGACCTACAAACGAAGGATTAACACTAGCGCATCTCAAATCAACGGGCATTATCTTTGACATAACAAATGGCATCTTCTAATTTGTGAGGTTCGCCAGGTTGTCTTCAGCTGTTGCTTATTCCTTTTTAGCCCTGGATCTCATAAACGAACTCGGAAACCCCGAGATTCTGCAACCAACAAACAACACGACCTAGAACTCGAACAAAGATGTAAAGACCACATCATGTCCCTTCGGCTCTCTGCCGAAGAGGAAATGCTTGATGTTGAAAGCTTTAATGGAGTTGATTGGCTCAAAGAGGTAGAAGCTACCGTACCCGCTGGATCGACCAGTCTGAATTGTACTAAGCAAGAACATAGGAGGCTCCATGGCCGCCAGATGTACAACGACGAGTCCACCGATATATGCACGAGAAGAATCTGTACGAAGTCAGCAACCCGGACGACCCCGCTTTCGTGGATTTGGTAGAATTGGTAAAATCCCAGGCCAGGGTACCAAATACTAGGAACTGGGAGCAAAAGGTCCCTGACAAGTGCAGGGGCTTGATAAATACATCAACGAGGACCTGGAAATGGGATGGGTTGCTAGTCACTCGCAACAATTTGACAAGGAAGACCGAAGTTTTCCAATATCTTTGGGACTGTGCAATTCAAGCAGCTCAGGTGAGCTATTTGGCAGCGCAGTCCATCGACCGAACTTTCCCAAGAGGTGAACCAGGGAACACAGCCAGGTTGGTTGATTTTGATTCAATGACCGGAACTGGATGGAGTCCGGAGGATAGCCATTCTAAAAAGGTCTTGATTTATCCTCCTATCAATATGAGATCATGCTGATTCATTTTCAACAGAGAAGTGCTGAAAGCATGCAACAATCTCGGTCATCAAGTTCTGCTAAACGACCACGTGTGGAGCAACCGAATGTACGAAACGATGGTGAGGGCGATTCTATTGATGGTGACTGCGATGTTTTCGTTGTAACCAGTCCTGAAAGAGATTTGGCGGATGAAAATACAAGAAACATGACCGCAGTTTCAGCTGCTGCTCCTTCAGGTGATCGTCATCATACGGATAGAAATATCCCCACGACATTGTGGAATGGGTCGCAGTCTACTGTTATGACAGCACGAGAAGCACTCTTGGCGCTTAGTCCAGCGGATGAAGGCAAAGGATCTCTCCGGGAAGGTACACAGCTTTCGCAAAAGGAGATGAGTCCAGACTTTGCCACAGAACCCACCGGGGATCTAGCACCTGCTGGGTGTTGTTCTATCCATGAGGACTATCGGACTAACGCCACAAGCTGGAGCCCGAGCCACCCCAACCCAATACCTGCTGTTCAACCTGCAGCTACTATTGACTGTCTCGACCAAGCAGCATCACTTAAGCCCATGGCAGGCCCGAATACGAATCAAAGTGATAGTTCCTCCAGGGTGTATCTCCCCTCAGGTGGTCAAACAACCAACAGGGACGTCATGAATACGTCCCCCAATCCTGTCGGCACTAATGGACCTGTGATTTCGTCCTCTAAACCCTACGAAGCAGAGAACAACCTTCACAATTCGAACTCGATCTCTCGAATCATTAATCCTTCACTAGATAATGCGCCAGAAACCAGCCAGGCTGAAACAAGATATTATTCCTTGACAGCTCAAATTTCAGGTCAGGTATCTCAGACTTTGAGCCCGCCGAACCACCAGCCACCATTTGCCGACAGAGTTCAATCCAATCCTTCAAGCCAGTCTGATGATGGGATAAGTAGTCCCGGCGACTCGGATAGTGTCTCGGAGAATTGGGATTCACCAGCACCTTCGGAGAACTCTGAATCGTCCAACTACTCGGACAGAGTTGTAAACGCACCTCACCTTGCGGCAAATCCTCAAAATTCATCCCAAAACGGCGGTGACAGTCAGCTTCCTTTTGAACGACGGTTCAGCCAGTCCTTCAACACAACCGAGACTACCGCACAGCAACCTCCACTCCTTAGAACCGACCAAGATCGAAACACCCAATCAACAAGACTCGGACCTCCAGGGCCACCGCCTCTACCAGGACTTCCCCCTATCTCTCCTCAAAGGTCGTCCGCCCCTCCACCACCTCTCCCTGTCTCTCCTGAAAATCGATGGTCAAATGGCCCTCCACCAGTTCCACCACGTGCTCCATATCAAAACCTAGGTCCACCGCCTCCCCCTGTCTCTTGTCAAAATGTATGGCTAAATGGCCCTCCTCCACCACCCCCTCCACGCCCTTCAGATCCAAATCAAGGTCCACCACCTCCACCTATCTTTCAAAATGGGTGGCCAAATGGCCCTCCGTCACCCCCTCGACGTGCTTTCAATCAAAACCAGGGTCCACCAGGACCTCCCCCTATCTCTCCTCAAAGGTCGTCCGCCCCTCCACCACCTCCTCCTGGATGGCCAAATGGCCCTTCGCTACCTTTTCAACGTGCTTTCAATCAAAGTCAGGGTCCACCAGAACCTCCCCCTATTTCTCCTCAAAATCAAAGGTCGTCTGCCCCTCCGCCACCACCTCCACCCATCTCTCAAAACGCCCGGCCAAATGGTCCTCCACCACCCCCTCCACGAGCTTTATATCAAAGTCAGCGTCCACCATCTCCATTTATAATTCATCAATATCAAGGGCCACCTGGCAAACCTCCAGTTCAATGTCAAAATCCTCCTCCACCCCCTGCTCAAGGTCCGTCATCGCCTTTAGCCGCATCAACGCAATATCAAAGTCCTTACCGTACGAATGCTTCAAATTCAGTTGCAGGGCCTCCACCCCATCAATTTCAAAGTTTAGGTCAGCAACAACCATCTTTATCTCCTTGGTATTCAGCGCAACACATAGGCCAGCCACCTCCCGCTCCATCGCAGAATCAGCCGGTGGGTCCGCCGTTTAGTGAATTTGGTTCAGCATCTGGAATAACATTCCCTGATTCTACACCCCCTCCAGCCGGTCCAACAAGCGCAATGGTGTGGAAGAAGTACAATGAGATGGTCTTCATTCACGTTCCGATCAGTGTACAAACTGATGCGAATCTGATCAATACCGGACCTAGGGCACACACAACTCACAGGTTCCCTGCAGGAGACGTGCTTAAGCAGACGGTCGTGGAACTTTTCCAATGGATTTCTGGTCTTTTGAATACTGCCCTACCTTCACAATTGGTCTTTAAGTTTATAAACGTTCAGCCAAACTTGGAGAGGAGAATAGTTCTCTGCCAAGGAGATTCAAAGTTATTTGAGACTGTGAAAACTATAGCGTGGGAGCTCTTCAGAGAAATCGCGAGTCTGGATCCAGCAGTCGCCAATGTCGCAATTCTGATCATGCCTGTATTTTCGGCAGCCTTTGGAAGCAGCCGCGAAAACATGCAGCAGCAACCACAACAATTGCACTCCGCGAACACAGCCTCGACCATTCCGTCTGATCAACCATCTTATCTACCTTTGCCGAATCAAAGCGGTTCTAGCATTGCATCTGACTCTGCTCGTCGCCCGTCCACAACTATATCTGGAGGTCCACCTCCATTTGGCCCACCTCCACAATCTCAGAGTAGTTTCTTCGGGTTGCCGGCACCTGATACGATCAACTCCCACGGAGGACCCCCAAAGTCGGCATCCAGTTCAATGCCAATTCCCCACAAGAGAACAACACCAGAAAGAAGCGTCCCTAATTACAATAATAACATTGTAGAGGCCCATGCCCCACCGAATCCGAATGCTCAATGCCAGTCACAACAACCAGCCCAAGTTCCTGCTCCCAACAGCACCAAAACCGACAACAACCATTCCACCGCTAAGGTCGTAGTCCGCATCCAGATCGACGGGCACGGCAGGCTCAGTCGCAGCTACGACAAATCCACATTGAACACCCGTGTCACCAGTGCGAGATTCTTCGCATGGTTTGCGCAAGAGACGGGCCATACGTGCTCCGGCAAGTTACGATTTGACTTCAAGGATGCACTACCTGCCAAATGCAGCGTTATTGAGGCGGGTAACGACGATCATTTCGATTTGATGGTTTGTGATATCAAAAGGAAGTTTGAGCGTGCGAAGAACTTTGCGCCTGATTTGAATGAGTTTTGCGTCGTGGTTACTGATCCCCTGTGGGATTCTGGCGATGAGGATGATGATGAGTAGAACATAGGAACCCGCTGATAGAGAGGAGAATTTGCTTGCAATTTTGTGGAGGTTGCTATCATCGATAATAGGTTGGAGAGGGATATGCAGATCTCAGTAGATGAGCATAACCAAAGAAGGAAGGGTGCACGGGGTAGTGAAGGGTATATTTCGTAACCAAGTTGCAGTTTTTCTAAGTAGGGGTAGGGTAATTCGGGTATCTAAGGAATTGTGGTTGGTTTATCAATTCATTTTGAGGTCGAGGACTCTCAACAGACTGTCTTTCTTTTCAATACAGGTAAAACAGCAACTCCGTAAGCGAAGGTCCATCCTCAAAGTGTGCGCTCTAAGCTCAAAGCGGCAGTGTGACTACTTTCATGTTCATAGTCCCTTCTTCATCACCTTGGGCTGCATGGTTTTCTTGGGTCCGACCCTCAAGGAGTCAATGCTCGAGAGAGTCTAGAATCCACTATAGACCCATCTGGATGATTTCAGCTTTATGATGCTAATAAGACCCTAAAATATTTCTTGTGGTAGACCTCCGAAGCGATGTGCAATTTGAGGGTGAGGGGTCGCTGTGTTGAGGGACTAGAATCTGGAGCATAAGGCACGTGTCGAGGGATTCCGTCAGTCTTTTGCAGATCGTTCTGCAGATTCGTGATGTGTTCGTGGCTATCCACCTCTGAAATGTCCATGTCATGAACTATAGTAGTGATTGAGCTTTATGGTAAACAGCTGTCTATTCATCTCCCTTTGTCAAGTGTTTGTTCTCCGCATATTCGCATTGCCTGTGCCATCACTTGATAGTTTACTGTCCTTTCAAGTAGATGTTTTGTTTCTTTCCGTTGAATCAATCTGCCCTATGTATATTACCTTGAATATTAATATTGATCTGCAAAAGATGATTTGCCCCAAAAAAGTCCACACCAGCACTTTGAGAGTAGAGCGTGAATAGAAAACTTCACATATCGGATTGATACCGCACATCCGACTCTCTTGACCTCGGAACATTTTGCGTGAAAGCGGCTTCCAATGTGGAACCGATGAAGAATCGAGGTCGACGAACACCCGATAAGCGACAGCTAAGGTTCGGCTAAAACATGCTCGGACGATGGAAAAGGGGGGCCACTCGGCAAGGAAATTTATAGTTTCGCGCTGGATCGTTTTCATACTACCTTTTCAACATGATGAATAGACAGAGACTGTGTAGTAATGATTTTTCTTTTGCCATTATTCAATCATCCCGCGGGCAGGTTTCAGCCTCATATGCTGTGCTTTTCTGTTCTAATTGGCTTGTTTACGACCTCGTTTAATCCCGCGCCGAATGGAGGTACACTCGGGACGGGACAGAATGAACAAATAAACTTTCTGCCCTGTGTTACCTCGTTCAATGATTTGATGGAACTTGTCCAACTAGCAAGGCATGGCAGATCAAAGCCTTGTAGTTCAAAAGATCCATGTGGATTGACGTGCCACAGGTGGGCATGGCGTTCTGCATGCGGCTTCGGAATCAACTCCGTACATGACCAAGCTGCGATCATGACGCCTAACATCCGAAAATGAGGCTGGCTGCCAGTGATTGGGCTGAAAAGTCCAGGGGCTCTTCCAGAGTGTTTTATCAATTCATGTCCCTGTCTTTTAGCTTCAAACGCCCCCTCAACGCTGCTATTCTGACTGTGGATCCCATTAGGTGGACACGCTTTCTTGACCACGCTATGAATTTTCCTGGAAACGATAAAGTGTCGCCATGAACCCATCTCGATTGATTCATAAGATAGCCTACTTGATCATACTTGAGCACGGGTTTTATGTCTGGTATCTAATTTTCAAAGCATTTAAAACTGATAACCTTATCAAACTGATATCAAAATTACAAGCCCTTGTATCACTCAGAAGCATACGAAGCATGCCTTTGGCTTCGATGAACATCGTATACAGTACGAAAGAGTCTCATTTCCCTCGCATCAAGGTTCAACATCAAAGCGAATTGCATCTGCCGAGCAAGTGATCGGGGTTATTGTGACCCGTCAAATTTAGTTCACGGAGCTTTAAGAGCGGGATGAAGTCAAAATTTGAGATCTCTGATGCGGAGAAGCTCACTTGCTAGAAATAAAGTTCCGCGGAAACCGGCCTGCTTATGGTGAGAGCCTCTTGCCAAGGGCAGGCACTTAACGAGGGGTAACGCTGCGTGTGCAAGAGATGCACGACCTGTTACACACTGCACACGGCATGAAGAGAGAGTGGCGGTTGATAGGATCTCTTCCCTCTTCCCCTCGAGCCTATTAATCTACAGGGTGAATTATGTGCTTAATATAATTTCATTTTTCTTGTCTTCAAAGCATTGTTGTGGTTCCAAAGATCTGCCCTCCCCCTTGTCGCTAAAGACCAGTCTGGGCCCAGGCACCGGGACAGAAGCCAAGCCCCCAAATCTACGTCATAGGGGTTCCGCCCACTGTTCGGCGCCTGTGCAAGCCTGTTCGCGCCCGCACCAAACCCTAATTGGGGTGGAATGGGCCACTGTACTACACCAGATCCTCGCCAGTATGACCGCACTGACGGCCTGGGACCCTAGAACTCTTCTGGGTCTATTAACGGCTGTGGAGCCGAAGGAACTTATCGTCACCACCAGTGCCGATCTTGTTGGCTGAGATGTGCGACCCAGCGGTCCCGGCGCTGAACGGGGTGAAGGAAAGTCCCGCTATTGCTGGGTGAAGTTTTTCGGCCGTGCGACTTGTGTGAAGCAGACCTCGCGATATACTTGTGCCTCTGAATCGTGTTTGCATCGACCAGCGTGGAGACGTCGCTGATGTGGCAGGGACATGAGTAAGTGGACAACGAGGCTACGATGATAAATATTTGCTTGCGGACAGTAAATTCATCCTATGCCGAGTGCTGCAACAGATTGAGGCTAACCATGTCGCTATTTACAGCTTCCTGTTCCCAACGCGAGCACGATGCAAGCCCAGAGTGGCTCTGCATCCCATGCCGGAATCGACCTGCAGCTTGCTATCCTTCGAAGCGTCCCTACGCCAATACTAGTACTATCACCTCAGCGCGTGATCGTCTTCGCGAACAGAGCTGGACAGAGAATTCTTGGAAGTCCTGACCCCATTCAATCCCCTGGACGTGGAATCACTAGCAAAACACCCTCGGAAGTGGGCATCAAGCTGTTGTACAACCGAGTATGGGATGTGGTACTGGATAAATTCCTTTCCGGGGAGAAGAGAGCAAGATCTGAGGGAGAAGGGACTTCGAATGAGGGGTTGGTTCATGAGGTGGACGCCGTGATTACCGGTCCCCATCTGAAGTTCGAGGAGAAATATTTTCGCATCCTGATTGCGGGGATAGAGGGGGAAGATGGTATCCAGATTGTGCTTTCGCTAGAGAAATCGCCCCACGTCGAGAAGAAGTTGATACCCAGGATGCGTGAGGAACTCCCCCCTCGAGAAGGTGAATTTTCTGTCAGACCTCGTGATCCAACTCATGACTCCCCAACAGAAGGATTTAGAGATATTGCTAGGATCAAGAGAGCGGTGTTCGACAGCAGCGAAGTGGTGGGGTTCATCCTCAGCGTGGACGAGAAGTTCTATCTCACAAACAAGAAAACGAGAGAGGTGCTTGGAGATGTTATGGGAGGTGCGGAAGGATGTGATGGGTTATCTCTTCGAGACCGATTGGAGATTTGGGACGAGAACTTTACCAGACAACTGCAACCATCGGAGTTCCCGGGAATGAAACTGGTGAGAGCGAAACAGCCCTTCACGGACTACAGATGTGGATTCACACATGCCATCACTGGGGAAAAGATTATCATGAATGTCAATGGGGAATGTCTGTATGATGATGATACTGGTGAGTTCTTGGGTGGCATCTGTTGGTGTAGAGATCTCCAAGAATTCTCAGACTTCCTCGTCGAGCAGCAAAAGCGGAGGATAGAGAGTTACGAAACAACTTGCAACCTGATGCCGCATCTGGTATGGACGACGACTAGTGAAGGATACTGTGACTGGTTCTCCGAGCGTGTAGGTTTTTCGAATGGTCCCAGAGTTTTGCTTCGCTATACTAACCACAGTCCAGTGGTATCAGTTCACGGGCATGACGAGAGAAGAATCCATAGGTCAAGGATTTTCGCAGGCTATCCACCCAGAGGATTTCCCTAAGCTGATGCAGAAATGGGAGTATCACAGAGAGGAAGGAAACGAATGCGAGGTTGAGATTCGATATCGAAGGCATGACGGTGTCTTCAAGTGGATGCTGGCCCGCGCATGTCCTCTTCGAGGCGACGATGGCAAGATCCTGAAGTGGTACGGGACGAATACGGATATTCACGACCTGGTCATGGCACGCATTGAGGCTGCAAGAAACAAGCTACAGATGCTGACAGTGCTTGCGCATGCAGAGGTCAATCTTTTCTCTATCAACAAGGACAGAATCATCACGATGGCCGAAGGAGGTATGCTTTGGGACTCGGAGGCAGAGGAATATGACGTCCACACCAAAAGCTCTCTACTTGGCAGAGATGCTATCGAGGTTGCACAGAACACCCAACCAGGAGGGGTACCCGGTATGCCAGTTGCCATCGTGTTAGGGGACAACGACTGATGGCTACTAGGATATGAGAAGAACGTTCTTGATGTGCTATCTGGAAAGGTTGGCGTAGCTCAGTCTGAAGACACAATTGGAGAAAAGACATTCCGGACTCGTGTCGTTGCTGACCTCGAACACAACCCAGCGGACGGCGGCAAAGAACCACAAGTCATAGGTGTATTGGGACTGACCATTGATATAACAGATATGAAAGCACGAGCTGCTCTTGAAGTTGTCAACACTCGATTGATGGTCGAAGAACAGGCTGCCAAGGACTCGAACAAGATGAAGAGCCAATTTCTTGCAAACGTAGGTCTAGCCAAGTCTCACCTGGAGCTCCACTGATTGTTTATTAGATGTCTCACGAAATGAGGACGCCTACTGCTGTAAGTCTTCTTCGAACCCCTGTGCACGATCAGCTTCTGACAAGACAAAAGGGAGTTATTGGAATGGCTGAGCTGCTCGGCGAGGATCCAACGCTCACAGCAGAACAACGAGAATATGTCAACAGCATCCAATTGTCAGCAAAAGCACTACTCACCATCGTCAACGACATTCTAGACTTTTCCAAGATCGAAAGCGGACGCCTAGACATTGAGGAAGTACCCTTTAACCTCTCACACGTCGTCGGCGAACTCTGCAAGCTCTTGGGAATGTTTGCACAACAGAAAGGCCTTGAGTTTATGTACGAGAATACCATGGACGAGAATTTGGAAGTTCTAGGCGATCCGGGGCGCACGAGGCAGGTGCTGTCAAACCTGCTCACCAATGCTTTGAAGTTCACGAAGGAGGGCGGCGTTAAGCTGGCTGTCACGTCGACTTCCTTGGACGCGAGCACTGATGAG
This sequence comes from Phialocephala subalpina, assembly GCA_900073065.1. Classification (NCBI taxonomy): domain Eukaryota; kingdom Fungi; phylum Ascomycota; class Leotiomycetes; order Helotiales; family Mollisiaceae; genus Phialocephala; species Phialocephala subalpina. Next base: position 1,568,671 of record FJOG01000010.1, read on the forward strand.
GCTGTTAAAGTGCAATTCATAATCGAAGACACAGGGATCGGGATCGAAAAGGATGTTCTCGATAAGCTGTTCCAGCCATTCAGTCAAGGTGACTCTTCTACAGCCCGCCTCTATGGTGGAACAGGCCTTGGCCTTACCATCTCCAAGAATGTGAGCTTGAATGAGTACACCTTGATAGAATCGAACTGACAGCGTCCTAGCTCGCAAGTCTCATGAACGGTTCAATAGAACTTGAGTCATCCCCGAATGAAGGCAGCAAAGCAACCTTCATCGTCCCACTCAAAGTCTCCTCTTGGTGCCGCAACCCACGACTCGAGAGTTTGTCATCATCACCAAACCTCGGTTTCCATTCCGGCACCGCAACGTGGACACAACCTCTCGCTCAACATTCAATCAATCAAGATCTTCTCGATCAACAAATTTCCGCCAGCGTAACGACAAGCTTCCCATCCCTTGCGCAAACTTCTTCGTCCCGACATGCTTCATTGGACATTACTTCCAACCTCTCTTCACTCTCTTCACGGCATCATTCACTAGACCAGACATTTAACCTCCAGATCGGCTCCCTCACGCCAGAGCAAAGGCGTAAATTCCACGTTCTCGTCGTCGAGGATAAGTACGTCACATCTTTCTTCTCCGGCTTCTCCTACCATTCTATCGCATCCTTCCCCTCTCTGCCTTCCTCCTTTCTAATCACTGACAAAATTCCAGTCCAATCAACCAAACCATCGCCATCAAAAACATTCGTAAACTAGGCTTCCCAGTAACAGCAGTCTGGAACGGCCGCGAAGCCCTCTCCTATCTCCTCTCTCCCTCACCAACCCAACCCCGACCCCAAATAATACTGATGGATGTCCAAATGCCGGTTATGGATGGGTATGAAGCGACACGCATCTTGAGGACGAACAAAGATTACGCTATCGCTGTCGATAGAAACATTGTTCCCGACAGTGGGAAGGATTTGTCGAGTGGAATACCTGCTGATGTTCCACTTCCTCTGAGTCCTAGGAGTCCAGCGGCTTCAATAGTTTCGAGACTGGCTGACGCTGAAGCAGGGAGGGAGAAAGAGAAAGAGGAGAGGGAAAGAAAAGGAGATTTGTTGAGAGATATACCCGTCATCGCAATGACAGCCAGTGCGATCCAAGGCGACCGCGAAAAATGCCACGAAGCAGGAATGGACGACTACCTCGCCAAACCAGTCGAGCGATCCAGCTTGGAAGAGATGCTCGTCAAATGGGCTGGCAGGAAACGTGGTGGATGAGGAAGATTGTATGAGGGGTAATGTGTAATGATATGCTCCGGCTGTACCATATTCTGTTCGGCTGTGAATCGGTGTATCCAAGCTGGCTGCTGGCGTCTGGCCGGGACCTCTTGTTCTAGAAATGACACATTGATCAAAGAGATTCATTCAATTGATGCTGTCTGACAATCAGAGTTCCGACTCGGGCTCTTCATCAGCACAATCATCCCCACTCCCACTATCCTCAGTCGCAACAATCGTCATCAAATCCTGCGTCTTTGGTCCAGTATAGTACTTCCTAGCACCCACCCACCACCACACCAAGCTAAATACGGCAATGAAAGCTCCAACCACAATAGCATAATTCATGTTTGTCGCAGTCACTGGCCTCATCGTAGGGAACAGCAACAAGATACTGATGAAGAAAACCCAAGTACAAGTCACGAAATTCAGCGGCTTCTGCCAAATTCCCAACGTGTAAGGACCAGGGCGGAACTCGATGCGAGAAGCGTAGACGTTGCGTGCTAGAATGACGGTTGCATATGATAGATCGAGAGCTGGTGCCGTGATGTTGAAGATGGCGACGATGGTCAAAGTGGACCCAATTCCAATGAGGTTCAAAGCGCAGGAGAAAGCGACGATGAGCCATACGGCGTTGACTGGTGTTTTTGTCTTCGGATTGACCTTCGAGAAGAAAGAGGAGAATGGGAGAGCGCGGTCTCGGGAGAAGGCGTACGCCATGCGTGTATCTGCCAACATTGCGGAGCAGCCGGTGAAGAATTGGACGAGGATGACGAAGAACCACATCACGGTCCCTCCGACCTGACCTCCTGCATTCAGAAAGATTTGAGCAGCGGGTAGACCAGTTGGAGAGGCGATGATGGCGTCTAGGTCTGTGGTGCAGAAGCAGAACGTGATAGTGAGAAGCCAGCCTAGGATGCCTGAAATGGTGACCGCGTGACGGATGGCTTGAGGACCACGGATTGCGGCATCGTGAGTCTCCTCAGACATGTGAGTTGTACCATCATAGTCCGTCATGGTCCAAGCTACGGACAGAAAAGAGAGGAAGAAAGAAAAGAGTGTTCCCCAACCAGAGCCATCGGTGAAGGTGGTGAAGACCCACTTGAACGATTGTTTGTTGGGAGTGAGGACCAGGAGAGCGATACAAATGGCAAGGGATGCTAGGATGTTAATGGGTGCGAACCAGATGACGATCTCGTGTAATTGTTTGGTAGTGAGGGAGCAAATGATGCCGAAGATGATCAGGAGTGCAATTGATAGAAGCACGATCTGCAAAGCGGTGCTTCGAAGTTTTAGTAGGCGATCATCTTTTGATGGCGCAAAAACTCACGGAGAATAAGCATACGATGTTCCGTCAAAAGCAGAGTTCATGCTCGCAGTCGCCAATATCATCTGCGCGACAGTGTATGCGACACTTGCCACGCCAGCTGTTTGACCTAGTAGATTGCACCATCCTATAATCCAGGACCAGATCGCAGCGTGCTCGGGAGGAACCACGTTCTTGGTGACAAAGTACATCCCGCCCGCGGTAGGGTAAGCTGAGACAAGCTCAGCAACTAAGGGAAGTTAGAACAGACTTCCATGTGCTGGAGGTATTTTTCCCATACCCGATGCTGAAATGCACGATGCCATCACAGATCCCACAAACCATGCCCACACAGACGCAGCTGGACCTCCTAGACTCAATGGACTACCGAAAGTGGCAGGGACAGACCCAAGCACACCGAGGACTGAAATGGCGTATGATAGTGTGGACCATTTTGTGAAATGTCGGGTCAGATCCTGGGCTTTCGTTAGACAATGACATCCATGTGAGACTGGGGTATTATTTACTTGTGTATATCCAATTTGAGCAAGCAAGCGCTCATCATCGTCTTCGATGGTAGCCATACTATTGGCTTGTCTTCTTGACTTCTTGTCAGGTGACGCTGGAATGATAGTCGCAGATGGCGATTCCTTCTCGTCTAAAGACGCCATAGTGAGCAATGGGTACAGATAAAAACAGAGTTATCTGAATTGAATAGAAGCAGGACGACGAAAAAACAGAAGTCTGAGGAACGTGAGAACCCACCAAATGATATTTCTTACACGATGAAATATCGGTCTGCTGCTAATTCTGCAGCCGAATCCGGCCACGACCCTTATCACCAATTGGAATATTAGGCTCTCGGGAAGGGTATGTACGTGGCTCTCAACCGAGTCAGTGTGAGAGTCCTCCCGGGGGTTCCAAGAGAGATCCAACGGAATGCTGAGGGTATGATTGGGGCAGACTCTACAGCAGCCACCTCGTGCGAGGAAGATGAAGGTGCTGTCATGGAAGAACTTTTGCAGTCAAGACGTCAAATCGTGGTGAAAACCATGCAAGTGGGGTTGGCAATCCTTAATCCGCTTTCAATATCAACCGGGATCTTTCTGAGCGCTTTGGAGTTGAAGGCCCAGCGCAGCTGAAGGCTTACTGCCTTACTGCCTTGGTCCCAATTGTCTGTGAGATGCCCAACAGAGGAAAGCTGAAAGAGCTTTCACCATCTGTTGGCGATTGTTGTGAGTTGTGGTTACTTGTGTTCGTCCAAAGATATGTGAAACATTGAAATTGAAGATGAGACGTGGCGGTGAGAAGGCACGGATCGCAGAAGGCTCTTTCCGTTGCCGAAGATTTTCAACCACACGACGACGATATTGGCAATCCAAGACTCCTTCACAACAAAGTCGATGACGTGCACACATGTGAAAATGCAATCATATCATTATTTACAACGGAAACTTTGCAGTGCCAAGTGGCCAATCATAGCCCCTTTGACCGCGATCGTCAGTTGAAGCCGTATTTCGACATGACATGTGCATCCAACATTGTGCTCTTCGCGGTCTTCTTACGGGTTACGGCTCAAGATGTCCACAATAGGCCACAATGCCGAAATAGAAGCAGTCTTGGAACCGTCTTTGGGATACAAGTGGCTTCCGAAAGGCTGGATCTGCCGCCGTGCATGGAAGCATTGCAGAAGGCCCAAGTGGGGTACAACGTGGGATTCTATTTCCTTCATTGCAACGTCTGGTTCCATCTCGATTGACTTGTTCAACATCCGTAGTTGTGTTCAAAAAGGGATTTGAAGCCGATCAACGTTGGTTTCTTTGATGATCGGTCTTCAATTCGGCCTCGAATTCGGCCTCGAGCGGGGTCAATGCTGCTATGCGTCGGGAATTCTTATACGGGCTGATATATCACATCATATTGCCTTCAGTACTCCTACGATTACGAACTAGTGTTCTCCATTGGTCAAGAAGTCTCACGTGGAAGTCATTACCAGGTTGATCCCATTCACAGGACATATCTTAAGCCTTGCTGTCGTGGCACGGCCTCGTCGGGAGGAGGTTGTTGGAGGCGTCTTGTAACCGTGCAACTCGAGTGGGCTGCTCGGTACCATGCCATATATTCGGGACAGCCATGACCGCGGATTGTTGATTCGAGCTTCCGGAGCTACCTGCTTTGGGGTTACACGACATATCCTTATCTTTGTTGGAGGAGAGCTATCACAATGTCTATCATATCGCCCGGAACTTCAGACCCCAATTCAAGCCTATTCAGCTCAAATTCCTTGCCCCAAATCGCATAGAAGACCCATCACTTCATATTCCTAGAAATGAGTATCCGGCACGTGATATGCAGATCGCCTCTTTCCCAGGTTCAACGCGACACATGCCCATCGGATGTTTTAAGCGTCGTTTTGAAGTCGTTGTTCACGTTCTACTTATGTTTGCCTAACGCGTCGCATCGTTCTGCTCTCGTCCCTTCTGCTGTATCTCATATCACGTGACTGGCAGCGTTACGGCAGACTTGGTCAAGAAGTGCGGTCATTTGCGTCTAGGTACCTGCCGGGCTCTACATACGTACACGGTACGCCACATCCTTCAAGTCCAAGGTCTCAAATGGGAGCAGGCTCAAAGCATTCCTTCTTGGACCTTTCCACTTCCATCTATCAATTCGTTGTTCGCCATCCTGCATTGTTTTCAACACCCAAGATCCGATGACTGGCAACATCTTAAAGCCATGACCGGAGTCACCAGAGACTGCTAGAAGACCTTGCACACGAGGAACAAAATCAATGATATAATCATGATCAATTGTTTCCATGAACCAGCAGAATCCTGTTCTCACAAATGGTCTTTCCGCAAGTGCCGGCAAAGTCTCCCTCAGCAATTGTCGCACCCTACGTTCATCGCCAATCGGTGTGAACTGGTAATCTTCTGGTCTTTCCGGAGGCACAGAGGTACCGTCGACCAAGTTGGTATACCCTCCAGTCGCGGGACAGAGCTTGATCAATCTCGTCTTCGGGTCAGGCTCGAAGAAGAACCCCAAATCGCGGGCATAAGTCACGGGAATCCCGTGAAGCTGCTTTGCTTCCTCAGAAGTCACTTCAACATGCATGACTGGTACGCCGAGCGCCTTCTGGTATTCCCCGATCGAGGGAAGAACAGAAGCAGCGCATGCACCAAGTGCAACGATCGTCAAATCCGCTTTGTAGACCTTGCCCGATGATGTTCTTGCTCCCGTGCATTTTGACCCCTCATATAAAAGCTTTGAAACTCCATTACCAAGTTTAAACCTCACACCAAGCGTCAAGCACTCCTTGTACACAGCTTCCATCGCATCTGCAGCTTTCGCATACCCAGCAAGTTTATTGAAATATCCTTTCCAGCCCTTTGCGGGACCATTGAATGCAGGAGCATGTTTTCGGATATCTTCTCTTGTCTCGATGTCTGAGATTGCGCCTGAGAATGAGGGGTTGGAGGCGATCGTGGCGCGAAAGCTTCGGAGGGTATCTTTGGTCTTCTGTGGCGCCTTTTCTGAGTTTGCGAGTAGGTAACCTACCTCGCGATAGTATTGTTTGAAGAGAGGTGTTTTCCATGCGTTGATTGCTTCCTAAGTTCCCGTCATGAATGAGCTCCTCCGAAATCGGCAAATTTTGATTCAGGAGTGGAAGTGAAGGCCGCATACCAGAGCAAGCTCGGAGTAAAACGAATCGGGATACTCAGCTCTCACGATCTTGTTGAGATCATACCCCGCTGAGTATTTCGATGGGATGCTTGATGCTTTGTCTAAGACTGTGATGTTCTTGTACCCTGCCTTGGCCAAATGGTAGGCGGTGGAGAGGCCAAATGTGCCTGCACCGAGAATGAGAACAGACGAATTCATGTTCAGTGAAATGCTTGCGATTTCCTCAAATATGTTCAGCTATAGATACCTGAACTATTTCAATCTTGTTCCGATGGGTTTCGTGGCCTCACGTGTTGTGGGATATTACCTGCAGGACTCGGAGCCTAGCCGACGAGCAGCATGGGTTGCAGGAAACATGGACGAATCAGAATTATTTATAGCAATGATTAGGAGATAGAGTCCGGCAGGTGGAAGCGATGAAGGTCAAATTCCCAGAATTTCATTGGGTATTTAGGAATCCCACTCTCAGAACCACTGCAAGAGTGGGACATGTGATAAAGAACCCCGCCACAATCCGAAGCAGGTCAACCCCAAGACGGCTTTACTTAGAGAACGAAATGACAATCCACAACCAAGCATATCTTTCATTCCACCTCCATTTTTGACAAGGCTGAGCAATGGCACGCGAGGTAAAGAATCCTGAGTCTAAGAGGCGATACCGTAGCGGGTGCTGGATTTGTCGAGGTGAGTCCTACAACCTTGCCCCACTTATACCTAAGCCTCTCAACCTTTTTTGCACCCTTACTGACTAGGCTATAGAAAAGAAGATCAGATGTGATGGTGAGTAGATAGCAGACTACTGGAGATAAGTGATGCTGATTGGTCTTTCAGAGAGGAAACCAAGCTGCACTTCTTGCGAGAAATCTCACAGGAGATGCTATTATGGCATCAAACTTCTATGGCAGGATGAGGCTGATTCAAGGGGAATTGCCCTCGGCCGCTCAGGTTTTTTCCTCTGTTCTACGCATAGATTCAGACCAGTACTCATATTTCATCATTAGGGACGTGCAAGAAGTTGAAGAGGAAGAGACGTGATGACCGCCGTGCACGCACTTCGATCCATGCGGTAAACCACTTCCTCTCTGTTGGGCCTGTCGAGGATTGGATGTTCCTCAACACAGATACGGTAGACTTTGAGCTTGGTAATATGGAAGTTGCGAGGACGAGAGAAAAGAACAACTCATTTCATCGTTCGTCATCGCCGTCGTCCGAGATGTCAACCCAAAGCTGGATTGAATCACCAATATCCTCCACGAACTACGGAGCATCGCCGCGGAGTGTCGCTTGGAGTGCTGATATCGAGTCGAGAACCCCTGAACGTCGTTATTCAATCGAAACAGAACATCCGTTTATCGATTACACAGGCGCTCTCCGCAGACTTTCGAACCAGCCTTCCTCAAGCTTCTCGGTACCGCTTTCTCCTGCACTCTTCGACTTCAGCCCGACGGAAGGATCCTTACTCGACTACTTTCAGACGCAACTTGCAACATGGTGTCGAGGTTTTGGTGCCCGGAATCCATATAGCACGATAATTCTGAGATTGACCTTCGGCACTGGATCAACAATGCTGTTGCAGGCAGTTCTAGCTGCATCGGCCAACCAGCTGCGCATCCTTAATGACTTGAGATTTCATGAGGATGTCTGGATACATCGTGGAAAAGCGTTGAAAGCTTTGCATGCCAGGATTCAAGAATGCAAAAGTCGGGATGACTGGTCTGGTTGGGAGGTAAGTTAAACCTGGCGCAGAACAAATGTCCGTCCTCCAGCTGAACAGCCCAAACTGACCTTAGCATTCACCAGGATATACTAGCAACGGTAATCATGCTGACCTTCTTTGATGTATATCTCCCTTCTCCCTCCCGGAACCTCTGCTTGAAATTGATCTGACGACGATAGGTTTCCGATAAGTGTTCCTCCTCTTGGAGGAGTCATCTCGATTTTGCCCGAAAGCTTCGCTCACTACCTCAACTATCATCCCAGAGACTCTCGATAGACCAAGAAGGGCTACTACATTTCTTCTCCTGCTACTTTCACTCGCACGAAGCAGTTGCTAGCACGGCTGCCGAGTGTGGGAAGCGCGGTCTCCAGACGACATCGTGGTTTCCACCTGAAATTGATATGGAAGATATCAACAGTGACGCAGGAGTCTCTCACGAGCTTCTTTCTTTGATCTCACTGATCTCGGATCTTGGCCAAGAAAGAGCAACACTTGACGCAGAAACCTATCAAAGCCGGATTATGTTGGCCAAGATCCAATCCCAGCGCGACACAATCGAACGCCGTCTCCACAACCTCACACAAAACATCCCTTCCTCCAGCTCCTCCTCCTACTCCTCCTCTTCCAACTCAGAACTCACCAACATCGCCTCCTGCAAACGCCTAGTCACTCTCCTGTACCTCCACTTCCGTCTCGACTCCTCCACTCCCTCACAGCCCCACATCATCCGTCTCACTTCGCAAATTCTCTCCTTACTGCCAAAAATCGGAGTATGGAGCAACACAATTCTCTGGCCTCTTTATATTGTGGGTGTGATGGGGATCCAAAGCGAGAGGGATGAGGATAAGCTGGTTGTGCTTGAGAGGTTTGAGGCGTTGCAGAGGACGAGGCAGCTGGGGAATGTGAAGAGGGCTAGGAGGGTGGTTGAGGCGATTTGGAGGTTGAGGGATATTAGGGGGAGTGAGGGCGTGGGGTGGGAGGATGTTCAAGGGATTGTTTTGAGGGATGGTGGGCAGTTGAGTTTGATGTGAGGATGAGAAGGGAGTTTGGTATTTGGGATTGGTCTGGATGCCCTGTAAGTTTCAATAAAGTCAATAGCAGATATCTCTTATGATGTTGAAGTAATAATCTCCAGTGGGCAAACCAACTAAGTGGAAGTCTGTTCGGGCTGTGGTCGGTAAAATTTCAGGGCAGCTATCGCTAAAGCTTAGGGCTATTGATCGCCCAAAGCTATCTCTTCAGCGTGCTCAACACTTACAATGTCCCTCGTCGCGCGCTAAGTCCCCGTACACTTTCCTCTCATATCTAAACATTCATCTACGTCATATACCTAAAGTAAGGCTGCTGCTCATCCGTCTCATCCAAATACTCCGTGACCAACACCTCGATCTCATTGGTATCAACATCAACAGCCTTCCCATGAACTTGATCCTTCTTCTTATTCTGCCACGCGGCCACAATCCAATAAATACCCATCAACGCCGCGCAAACGACGAATGTGGTTAAAGCAGAGATAATACCACCTGTGTAGCGCGGAGCTTGAGAGGTACGGAATGTTTGTGGTCCAATCATGTTACCAACTGCGTATCCGACGTGAAGCATGCCGTAGGTTACGGCGCGCTTAGTGTGTCCGGCTGTGTTGGCCATGGGAAGGGTTTGGGCCGTTGAGTATGGACCTAGACCGAATTGTAAGCTCTTTTATCTCGTGGGATTGAGGGAGATGGAAGGTGGCTTACCCCAGTACATATACATCAGGTAGAGACCGATCATTTGACCCGCCATATTTGATCGAGGAAGGACATATGCCAAGATGGTGCCAATGAGCGGAGGCACACATGCCATCATAACGCAAAGACAGCGACGGTTATGCCACCTGCCAGCGAGAGTTGAGAAGATAAGGGCAGCCAGTGTGGACATAACACCCGTAGGCATAGAAAGTAGCGCTGAGGTCTGGGAATCATATCCTAAGCCCTTGATGATCAACGGTCCAAACGTGATAAGTGCCGCATTGGAAATATTGATCGCGATGCTGAAGAAGAACTGCAGCCAGAACTTGGGATCGACGACGCTCTCGATAGCTTGGTCCCACTTCCACTTGTGGTTCTCCATACCCGTCTTGTTCTCCGCGAGTCGTTGCACTGCATGCCATTTTTCTTCCTTGGTGAGGAAGAATGCGTTCATGGGAGAGTCGGGCAGGAAGAAATATAGGACGATCGAGTAGAGAAGGTTGATGGAACCGGTGAGGAGGAAGAGATATTGCCATCGTTTCAAAGGTGCGTCATCGGGGATCTGTCCGACAACCCAGGACCAGAATCCATTGACAACAGAAGAGAAGCAGCTGAGGATGACTGAGAATTGGTCAGTTGCCGTGATATGAATTCTTATCAAATGGTGACTTACAAGCAATTCTCCAAGGCTGCTCTCGGATCTTCCAGAAGTTGCCCATGATCAACATCAAGCCAGGTTGTATAATGCTCTCGAAGAACCCCATAAAGAATCTGATGGCCATGATACCGCCGAAACGGGCTTCGACTGCCATCAAAAGTGTGCAGCCCGACCAGATCACAGAGCAGACAGCCATCAGCTTGGCAGTTGGGAGTCGATGCACCAAGTAGGTCAAAGGAAAAGTTCCAGTAATCATCTATGTATTGTTAGTGATGATGTTAGGTGCAGGGAAATTTTAATGATTCAAAACTTACACCAAGAGATAAAATGCTCCCGCACCAGCTGTATTCCTGACCCTTCAACCCATTATCCGCCTGAAACCCATAAAGAGATGCGGTAGACAATTCAACTTTGTCCACAGCACTGAGAATCGCGAAGAACATCAACTGGAGTAGTGTTAGACCCAACAATTCGATATCTCTGGATGTAGCGTGACTTACGAAGGGAATCATCCATCCATCAATCTTCTTCATCATCCTCTTCTCCGCTTCGGGAGTCATGGGAGGGTATGGTCCATTGTTCGCCAAGAACTCTGCTGCTTTGTCAATCTTTTGAAGGTCGAGATTGGCGAGCAATCCCTTCGGGCTTTCAGAGCTTCCATCAATATCAGACTCAGCGACCATGATCTGCTCTTGAGGGTCAGAGGCCATGGGTCCTGTTTTCTCGGCAGCGCCCATCTTGTCGCAGCTTGCGAGCAAAGGGCAAAGAAATTTATCAAGATGTTGTTGTGACTGTGGCTCGAAGTATTGAGCTGCTGGAAAAATAATCGACTTTGGTAAAAAGGATCGCCAAGGTGGCGAGCTATTTATGCTGGAGCTGGGAAGCCTCGTTTCCTTGAACGAGGTTCACAAAAGGGGAGACGAGATAAGAATGATAGATAACAGAGATAACTTGGATACAGATAGATGTTTTGATATTGGCATACCATGAGCTTCCCCGTGCGGACTGTTGCATAGAAAAGTCCGTTCAGGGCAACAACCACCTCGGATGAACTCCCGCTCGTGCAGAGGTACCGTACGAACTTCGTAGGGGGCATTGGAGGTTCTCTATTCGTGTGTGATGGTCTCCGCAAGGATAGAGGTCCTCGGGGATAGCTTGCACGGGATATGCAACCAAAGGTGGGGTGATGTTGATAAGAGGAAAAGCGAAAGGAAGGTCGAAGCGTTCAGGTGCTGCAGCACTAGCCTAGTGAAGCTTAGCGGCTTGACGCGCTGTGGTGGGCCTGCGTTCCTTGGACGCGACCACGCTTCCCTAACATCTTCACCCAACAACACGTCGAGATACTCCAAAATGTACGATACACGAGCAGATGAAGGCAGGTGCAAGCGTCTCTATCTGCAGGTAATCAAGCAGCCAAACGAAGCAACGCCGAACGATATGCCACCCCAACTTTGGAGTAGAATCGCCGACAACATCGCGTTAACCTTCCAGCCTTCAAGCACCTTTATCAGTCCAAGTGGAACGAATCCAGTCGAAGGCAAATACACAATGAGGATAAGCATATTCAGTGATCTGCAATGGCAGGACCCCATTCGAGCGATTGGGACTGTAGGTTGGGCAAGAGATGTGTGACGCACGCCCATTCAAATTTGGGGAGCTACTGGAAGGTTGCACATCCGCAGGATATGCCAATTCAAAGTTGGAGCTTTTGTATCGAACTTTCCCATTCAAGAACTTTAATTCTCGTTTTGATCTTTACCTTACTTTCTCTTCCACATTTCACTACAATGGCGCCACATCGGATAGAGGCAGAGGAGTTCTCGAAGTCTGTCAAAATTGCTATTGGTATGTCTCTCTCTGCAAGATCCGGAACAGATGTCCGAAGTTGCAATTGGACTGACTCTTGATGCAGACAGAGGAGGAACATTCACAGTATAGCATACTGGTTGACCTCTCGTGGAAACTTGCTTACACTTTTGGCAGGACGTTTGGGCTGCTGTAGATGGGCACCCTGACATTGTTCTAAAGTTACTTTCAGTCGATCCTGGCAACTATGCCGATGCACCTTCGGAAGGCATTCGTCGTGTGCTTGAGCAGGTAACGGGCACCCCGATACCCCGGGCTGCGCCCCTTCCGAAAGCCCATATTCATTCCATTCGAATGGGAACAACAGTTGCTACAAATGGTACATGAAGCTTACTTCCTCAATTTGCTATAGAACTGATTTATTTTCAGCATTGCTTGAGAGGAAAGGCACCCGTCACGCCTTAGTTGTGACGAAAGGCTTCCGCGACTTGATTGACATCGGCAACCAGGCAAGACCCAGACTCTTCGACTTAGCTATCAGCAAGCCAGAAACTCTTTACGACAAGGTCATTGAAATCGATGAGCGTGTCACCGTGGAAGAATTTAGTGAAGACCCGTCCCCTCCAACATCACCGAAAGATTTGATACCTGGCGTTCTGGTCAAAGGCAGCACGGGAGAGCTGGTCCGAATCATTCAGCCATTTGATGAGGAAGAAGCACGAACGAAACTCCTCGCTCTGAAGGAAGATGGAATTGACGCGTTGGCAATATGCTTCTGTCATTCATACATCTTTCCAGATCATGAACTCCGCATGGCAGAGATAGCCATGGATCTTGGCTTCCGACATGTTTCGCTTTCATCGACTGTTGGAGCTAAGATGATTAGGATGCTGGCTCGTGGCAGTTCAGCTTCCGCTGACGCTTACTTGACACCTGAGATCAAGGCATACGTGGACACATTCGCGACAGGATTCGAGGGCGGCAATCTTGATGGAGTGAAATGTGAGTTCATGCAGAGCGACGGAGGATTGGTCAATCATAAAGTTTTCAGCGGCTTGCGAGGTATCCTCAGCGGCCCTGCTGGTGGTGTTGTAGGGTGCGCAAGAACATCCTATGATGGAAAGACTCCACTTGTCGGCTTTGACATGGGCGGTAGGTAACCTTGGACCGATGCTTGAGTTCTTGTCTAACATGTACAGGTACCTCGACCGATGTCAGCCGCTACGGAGGCAGCTTCGATCACGTTTTCGAGACCACGACGGCAGGTATCGTGATTCAAAGTCCACAATTGGACATCAATACCGTCGCTGCCGGAGGTGGAAGCATCTTGTTTTGGAAGAATGGCTTGTTTCAAGTCGGACCTCAGGTAAGTTAGTGCCAGAACAATCTAGCGCTTGGCTGACCTCGTGGCAGAGTGCTGGCGCTCATCCTGGCCCCGCATCATACCGCAAGGGTGGCCCATTGACTGTCACTGATGCAAATCTATTTCTCGGTCGCCTCATACCTTCTTACTTTCCGGCTATCTTCGGTCCAACAGAGGACATGCCTCTGGACACGGACATCGTAGCCGAGAAGTTCAGAGAGCTGACAGAGACCATCAATGCCGACAGTGGCAAGTCAATGACATCTGAAGAAGTGGCAATGGGTTTTATCGACGTTGCCAACGAGTCGATGTCCAGACCTATTCGTGCGATCACTGAAGCTCGAGGGTATGAAACTGGAGCTCACAACCTTGCGGTCTTTGGTGGTGCTGGAGGCCAGCATGCGTGCGAGTTGGCGAAGAAGCTTGGCATCAGCAGGATCATCATTCACAAGTTCTCAAGTATCTTGTCAGCATATGGAATGGCTCTGGCAGAGGTCGTTCAAGAAGCGCAAGAGCCCAGCCATGAGATATATTCCTCTGAGTCATCACCGCGTCTTGAAACTGCCCTCGAGGACCTGCAACTCAGGGTTAGAGATGGGTTGCTTGGCCAGGGAATCAGCCAGAAGGAGATCCGATACCAAAAGTATCTGCATCTCAGATACGAAGGGACCGAGACGCAGCTGATGATTCCTGAGCCCACAGATGGAGACTATCGAGCGTCGTTTGAGAGAGAGCATCTGCGAGAACTGTCTTTTATCTTTCCCGCTTCCAGAAAGGTCATGGTAGACGACGTTCGTGTGCGAGGCACTGGCGGCAATGGAGAAATAATGCAGGACAGCGAAACCTTGGTTCATGAAATGAAGTTAATTGGTCAGGGCATGGAAGTGAAAACCGATGATGCTGCTCATCAGGTAAGAGGCAATCCGAGGGGTTTAGGCTCACCTAACATTAATCAGGTCAAGGTCTACTTTCCGGGATCGGGTTATCAAATGACCCCAGTATTCCTGCTTGATGGACTCAATCCAGGGGCCACTGTCTCCGGTCCTGCTGTCATCATCGACAAGACCCAGACTATTGTGCTTGTGCCGGGCTCGAAAGCTAGCATTTTGACTTCCCACGTGATCATCGATCTCGGCGAAGCAAAGGTAGCCGTGAGTGATGTTGCGTTGCCTCAAACGGTCAACCCAGTCCATCTTTCTGTCTTCGGTCATCGCTTTATGGGTATCGGTACGTTACGCTAGTTTCACTCTCTAGGGTCTTATTTCTGCGACCTCAAAAGCCCACTTGAGCCTTCTCATGGGCTTGCTCCACCGCAGAGTTATTGGCGCTAATTGTTTTATAGCCGAGCAAATGGGTCGAACCTTGCAGAGAACCAGCTTGTCATTGAACATCAAAGAGAGACTTGATTATTCTTGTGCCATTTTTGGACCAGATGGCGAGCTGGTTGCCAACGCTCCTCATGTTCCTGTCCACTTGGGAAGCATGAGCTACGCTGTCAAGTATCAGCAAGAACTTCACGGAACCAGTCTTCGACCTGGAGATGTTTTGGTCTCTAACCACCCCGGTTTGTTTTTGAGATCCCTGATTGGATTTCTTCGGCTGACATCTCTCCCACAGAGGCTGGCGGTACCCATTTACCAGACATCACAGTCATCACACCGGTATTTGATAGCACTGGAGAGAACATCTGCTTCTTCACGGCATCTCGTGGCCATCATGCTGATATCGGTGGGCTTGGTGGAACATCAATGAATCCAAACTCCATGTTCCTCTGGCATGAAGGTGCCGCCATCAAGTCATTCTTCTTGGTCCGAGACAACAAGTTCGACGAGGAAGGTATTTTAGAAATCCTCAAGAAGCCAGGTGACTATCCCGGATGCGCACCTGCTAGAAAAACCGCAGAGAATCTGTCAGATCTACAAGCGCAAATCGCAGCGAACAACAAAGGACGCTTGCTCATCGAATCGCTCATGGAAGAATACGGCCAGTCTGTCGTTCAGTTTTACATGAGAAAGATTCAAGAAAATGCTGAGATCGCCGTCCGGGGATATCTCAAGACCGCACGAGAAAAGTTTGGACCGGGCGTCGACTTGGTGGCAGAGGACTACATGGACAACGGTTCCAAAATGTTCGTCAGAATCTCCATCGATGAGACTGGCTTCGGAATATTCGACTTTACAGGAACCACTTGCGAAATGCTCTCAAACATGAACGCACCTCCAGCAATCACATATTCAGCCCTCATCTACACCCTCCGCCTCCTCATCGGATCCGACATCCCAATGAATCAAGGCTGCCTAGCCCCAACCAAAATCATCATCCCCAAAAAAACTTTCCTGAATCCTTCAACAGACCGTGCTGTTTGTGCAGGTAATACACAAACTTCTCAGCGATTGGTGGATCTCTTACTCAAGGCGTTCCGAGCAGCAGCCGCTTCTCAGGGATGCATGAATTGCTTTGGCTTCTTCGGTCGCTCAGCTGCTGATGGATCAGTGCTTACTTTTCAGTACGGCGAGACGATGGCTGGTGGCAGTGGTGCTGTGCCTGGCTCGCATGGCGCAAGTGGAGTGCAGGTTCACATGACTAACACCCGAACAACGGATGCTGAGATGCTGGAGAAACGATATCCTGTCATTGTTCGCGACTTTTCAATTCGCGAAGGTAGTGGCGGAAGGGGAAAATGGAATGGGGGAAATGGTATCGTGAGAGATATCGAATGTCGTATCCCGCTGATGTTCAGTCTTGTGACTGAGAGGAGAGTCATTAGACCTTATGGGATGGACGGTGGTGAGCCGGGACATCTTGGTGCTAACTATTGGGTGCAGAAGGGTGAAGATGGGGAGTATACATGGCTGAATATCGGTCCCAAAGGTCAGGTTGACATGGCTGCTGGTGATAGGTGTGTTGTGCATACACCTGGAGGTGGAGCTTGGGGTAGCGTCGAGGATGTCGAGGATGGTCTTGAGGTTGTCTCTGCTAAAGACCAACACAAGTTCACTCCGCGCGCAACAGGGAGCCACTATGCTTACGTTGCTACGCAAGAGGATGCATAGAGTAACAGGTTCATCCAAGTACTTGAGCTTGAACGGGGCATCGTCGCCGGATAATTCACTATTGTTATTGCTAATGTGAACAAAATATACTTGTATCAAAGTTCAGAGCCGTGACAAACAGCTCTTTAACTCTCGAGTGAAACAATTCCTTTTCTGCTTCACCCTTCGGCCGAAGCGAGCGCGGGCCGAACCGCTGCCAGGCCTTGGCACTCGTCATCCTCCTCTGACTTCATCGACCCCTCGACAGGAATTTATAATATTGAGTTACAATTCGTACACCTTGCCAATCATTTTCATCTACAAAATTTACCAAACTCCTCATCGGACTTAAGTAATCTCAGAAGCATAATTCCTTGAAGATTCTAATATTTAAACCTCAATCTCTACCCCGCCATCACACCACTTACCTCATCTCATCACCCACGATTTCAAAAACGAAATGGGAACACCAGGCCTCAACGCCCGTGTCGTCGGCGCCCATAACCCTGACCCACAATCTTCCTCCTCGCCAAAGAAGCAAATGACACTCTTCGTAACCATCACCGTCGCCCCCGAAAACATCGAGAAATTCAAGGAAGCGCATCGACCTGTCTGGAAAGCATGTTCCGAGGAACCTGAATGTCTCTTCTTTGATGTGTTTCAAGATCAAGAAGTCCCGGGGAGATTCAGGTTTGTGGAGGTGTGGAGTAAGGGAAGGGAGTGGTTTGAGAAGGTACGTTTTGAGAGGCAGGGGGTGACGGGAGGGGGAAGGGCTGATGAAGGTCAGGAACAATTGACGAAGCCGTATTATAAGATTTTGTGGGAGAAATCGAAGCCGTTGTGGGTTGATGAAGGTAAGAATTTCATGTTGAGTGAATTGTAAAAGGGGTTTGCTGATTTGACGTAGCTAAGATGGAGTATTTTGAGAGGGAAGGGGAAGGGAGTGTTTGGAGTGATGAGTATTTGGCTGGTGGGAGGAAGATGGAGAAGACGCAGGTTGTGTCGTGAGGAATATCATGAGGAAATGGAATGATCAGCAACGACCTATCATTCTATTCTTTTCGGAGTCTTGATGAGATACAGGTGAGGCCTTCCAAGGTTTCGATACTGTCACGTGGCGGCAAGCATGATGACTACCTAGGTACAACCTGGAACTTGGAGATTGATGTCAACGAGCTGTGGCTTCAAGAATAACTGCGAGGGGTACAATGGATTTGTTTGACTCGGCTCAGAGGACGATACTGAAGCTAGTAACGTCAGGGACTTTGCCTTCTCACGTGCTTTACCCCGCCCCCTATTTTGGGTATTCAGCTCGGATGCACCTGCCAACCGAAACGCACATTTATCGAGCTTATCTCGATAATCTGCCACTAAAGTCAGACTCAACTTTTTTTTTCGCTGGTTCTGTTTTAGTGTTTGGACGTGAGTAGCTGCCGCCTTAACCTGAGCCGAGGGTGAGCATTCCTGAGTATGCCTGAGCACGTCCTGAGCTTGGCCTGAGCTCGGCCTGAGCAACCTGAGCACACGGCAGAGTTAGCCTGAGCATGGCTGAGAGGCCATTTTAGCTCCCCAAGGGGCTCGTTTTAGCTCCCTTGATGCTTAGTTACACTTTCCTGATTTTGTCTCTAAGTATAGATCCCATTTTGGCTCCCTTGCGACCGAGGTTCCCCTGGAGCTATTTTTAGATCTATATTCGCTTATGTACTTACACGTGATAAGAACTATACATGGAAATCGATACTCTTGCTAAAGTGCATTTGAAAAGTGGTTGGAGGATGAGGATTTCGACGAGTATTAACAGCAGAAAAAGAGGCTCGAGGTGATAAGAGAGAGTCTCAGGCAGTGATTGAATGGGAGCTAAGAGCTGCCCACCAAGCAAGAAGCAATATAATTGGCGACCCCCTTTGGTCATGGCGTGTGGGCGCAATAAGCGATGGCTGCTGTGGCTGTGGTTTTGAGAGAACTCCCATTAAACTCCCCTTTTTAACTCCTTAACCTTATACTTCGATGGTCTATGATAAATTGATAATCCGATTTATAAGTAATAAAATTGATTTTTTGTGTTATTAATCTCACAAAGATTTGTTTTATGAAATTTCTAGTATTTTGGACTAATTCTTACCCTCCGTCTCCTAGCCTCGCTTAGACATTAGCTTCACTGAACAGGGCCTAGAGAATTCTTTGGCAAAATGCCTTATATACCACCTAGCACACGGTGAGAACGTCTCTGATATAGCTTTCTATCGAAAGGCAATCTTGAAATTAAATCTAATACTAATTTAGTATAAATCCTTAACGCTATATAAGAACTTTGTTGAGAGTAGTAACCAAAACTGTGGCCTTCCCTCCAAATCGCACACTTAATCTCGCAATGAGAGTAAAAGAGATAGGAGAAACTCGAAAGCTTCCCAAATGGAACTAATTCCATGGAGGCGCAGGAAGCAAAAGAAATAAGTGATCTTATGTCGAGGATGCAAACTAAGGGAAAAGATGAGAAACGAGAATTAACCTTTAGTCCCTATGATGGCTTATATCTTATGGATAATAATGCAATTCCCGATACACTAAGACGCCAGATAAAAAATGTTGGTACTAATGGATCAGAAACTAGCACTTTATCACCTTGGACGCCTTCACCAAGAGCAAGAGGTATGCCTAGACCTCCTAAATTTGACGAAGCGAGTTAATTTCTTGAAGCGACATTAACGAATACCCAGGAGAATGCCAACGGAGGATCCTGGATGTGGCCCTGGCCTACGTACGACTTCCCGATCCCACCAGTATAAAGCCCAACGTCCATAAACCCATTTATCTACGATCCGTATTACTCCCTATGGCATAACCCAATACTATCACCATAAGGCTATTATCGCACTGATTACTTGTCGTACTCCCCGCATTCCGGAAATAGCTATCCCTTTACCGCTATGCCATCTCTAAGATACACGGATGCCACTAAACGTCGAGAATCACCTATCGAATGGTATCGTTGTGCCCTCTCTAGACACGGATCCACTCCTTCGCCTAAACCGGAGACAATCAAACGTACACCGCGTTACATTAGCGAGGGGATTAATTTAACTTCTAATCATAGACGACTTAAACGGAGAAACGCTTGGGCCAAATGTAGCGCACAAAAAAGACGTGAGATCCCCTCAGCCCGTCGATATGGTAAATCTTGTGACCTATACTATAATGGAGCGAACTCAAGGGGGCGGATTCTCGCCCAAAGGAGAAAGAAGCGTAGCCCTGGGAAGAAAACACAACACAACCCTCTCGATTCAAGTCTCGACCTTAGTGCTTCAGCCAAGAAACGGTCGCGAGAAGACGAGTTACCCTCTCAGAAAGAACCACAACCCATAGGACGTCACAAACTCTCTAACTAGAAGCTCCATAATGGAAAATCCAAAGACTAAAGAAAGAAACCCTCCGCCAAGACTTTAATAGCGCGATAGTTTCTCATAGCGATTTATTCACATAAACAGCTTTACTATTTAAAAGTTCATGCCAAGGGTCTGGGAATAGCGGGATTCGATCCTGATATCCCTGTGGTCGCTTAACGAAGCAAAAGGGGTAAAACATTAATAGTAATAAAAAATGAATTTCTGGCATTTTTGCCTTAGTTAGATAAAAAGGGATTTAGAGGCATAGGGATAAAAAGAGACTATATGCGAGATATTTTTGATAAGGGGGAGTTCGAAGTTAAAGCGCATAGGAAGTTGGGATTATAAGTTCTCATATAAAATTAAAATCATTTATTTTAGAAAGCTAATAGACTTAAACGACCAGAATTCCCGGCAGAAATAAATTGGCAGATAGATTCTTATGCTTATTTCAGTAAGAGTAACCGATAACTCTAATTTTTACAAGTATATCCATCTACCAAAATTAGCCAGGATACTAACCCTCCACATTATCTTCAAATCCAATATATTAGCAAAGTAATCCCTTCGCCCTATAAATCCTTCTAATTATTAGAACATATAAAAAGCTTTGCATATACCAAGGTTTACAAAATATATTACCTTTATATAGACTATAAAAGTTTTGCTAAGATTTATACACTCAAAGGAATCCATCCCAATCAGAGAAAGAAAAAAGTTAAGAACCTAAAAAAGTTTTTATAGCTAAATAAACCACTTATAGCTTTTGATTGGGAGAGAAAGAAAATATGCATATTCTCGTATTAGTACAAGACTAAATATATAAGTCTATTTAAGGAAAACCCCACGCCAAAGGCAGCTAGAATCGGTGCCATTAGAAGAAGAAACACCAAAGAATACGACGCAGTATTCCCTTTATTGCCCCCTTTAACTCTAATTCCGGTTCTAACAAAAGTTCCGGAGGAAGCCACCGAATCCCTCATATTAAGTAAATAAAACCATCCCGCTTTTTTTTCACCGTTTTCTAACTAATTTATCTCTCCAGAATAATAACTTTAGATAAAGACCTTAGTAGTAATAAAAAGTGAAATCGAAGAAACGAGCTTAAAGCGCTGGAAATCTATCTCTAAGGAACCGTTGCCACTTGCGCAAAGGCTTATAATTCGGTTAATAAAATTAAATGGGGAGCTTATGGCTAAGCGGAATTCGGAATGGAAAGTTAGGGATTATAGGGTTCATTTGAAGAATAAGGGGAATCGGAAGTAGAATAAAAATGGGAAAGGTAAAGACTTAAAGGTGAAAATAAAAAAAAGAGAGAAAGAAAGAAGAAAAGTAAGGGAGAATTTGTAGTGTGAGAATCATGCGTATTAGGCTAGGCGAAGAGTTAATATAATTATTAAGATATTAAGCAAATTCAAAAAATTATATTATAATAAATTAATTCAAGTTTGCGTAGTTTAAAATAGAAAAAAGAAAACGCAAAACAAGTAATATTTAAGCTTTAATTACTAGCAAGATTCAGTTAAATTCCCTCTTACCCCTTCGTACTATGACCATAAATACCCAAAAATCAAATTACCCCGAGGTTAAAAACATAAAAGGGAGGTAATAACAAAAACCGGTGCAAAAGAACGCATTATCTGGGAGGTGGGGAGGGGATGCTTTCCCAGGGTAAATCCCTTTCGTTTTCCGAGTGCATATTCGTGCTATAAAGCTGGCGATTATTATGACTCGGCAAACCAATTGAGCAAAGCTTAAGTGAGTAACCAGATAGGCAGAAGTGGAGGCTAATATGAAATATAAACTGGACGAAAACCAGAACGATGCAGGTAAGCTTTAGCGTCTCGATGTAATGAGACAAAGGACAAAAAGCAACAAACAAAAATAAATAAATAAAAAACCCCAAACAAAGGAAAAGGACATGATCATGTAACATAACCTTACAGTCACCTTTATTACTTGGTCCTGGGATAAATAATTGTACCCCTTGGCGGCCTATTGCCACCTCGCTTACCATACAAAAATCCCTTGTCGGTGGAGCTCTAGGGGTACATTTATTTATCCCAGGACCAAAGTACAATAAATGAAACATCTTAAACAAATTCGTCGTAAAAGCAAAAACAACAATAAAACAGTCCGTCACATTTTCTTCCTTTTCTTCTCTGACTAATTACTAGATTCATAAACCAATTTGTTAGAATTGCCGTTATTTAACTCTTTTCCTTTTCTTTACGGGCGCGGTATCCTTCGCTTTTGCCTTAGGTGCGGCGTTGCAACTTCTCTAATGACTTGTATATTTATCGTTTTTCTTGAAGAATTTCCCACAAGACGTGCAATTAAACGTGACTCCCAGATAGTTAGCGAAGATATGCCTTTAAACGCTTTTAGCTTCGCTAAACTGTTTATCGCATCCTTGGAAAGTGCAGCTGAATTTACATGGAGATGTTATATAGCTTTTATGATATAATTAGTATATTTTTTTTAAATCTAACTATCGAGATATTTGAACTAACTGGTATCTAGATTCATAAGTAAAGGTCCTATGGCATTGAGAATATTCAAAAGATAAAGCGGGCGTAATTTCCAATTTGGCAATTAGAGGGTTAACGGATAAGCCTACTAAAGAAGTAAGGCTTCCAAATGATAGAACCTTTCCTTCTGAAGATTCGCCGCCAAGAGAAGATAGTAATAGAAAAAAGTTTAGTGGAGGTTATGCTTGAAGAGATTAATAAGCAAAGCTAAAGAGCGATAAAGTATATTTTATTTCTACGCCTCTAATTATTAATATAAAATCGGGTAATAAAATAAGGTAATCGTCGAAAGAAAATCCTGAAAGATCGTATTAACTATTATTATAATTAAAACTTATATTAACGTTAACGTGAGTATTTGATATTAACTCTAAGTTCCCAAAGGTAGAGGTTAAGAGCAAAGTATTTTCGAATCTTGATAATAGTGGTAAGGAATCACCGTAGCCCATCCCGAGCTTCGCGTGCGATTTATGTAATAGTATTATAAGTTTAACTCCCCTATGATTCGCCGAATCGTTATATCTAAATCCAATTGCATCGTGTATTGTGCCAGGATATCGGGCAAAGTGATTCGGAGTCGAGTTAGTTATTAGTATATAATCAGGATTAAAATGTTTTACTTCGGGATTCTCGAAACCCTAAAAGTTATTAGTCGAGTATAGACTATTATTATTGATCGCTAAGGTTCGATGCTGCTTCGATAAGTGTGTAGATTCGTTGTTATGCTCGTACGAGAGCTGTTGAGGGTCCAAATATTGGTTCGAAGAGCTGGTTCGGAAACTGGAATTTACATGATTATTATGTCGCGCAGGGATAACGTTCGCGCAAAGACAATTTGTCTTCGCGCAGAGACGTTAATTGCACTTAACGAGTAAAAAGACTAAAGAGAGTCGATTTAAAGTCGAATTGGGTGAGATTTAGGGAATTAAAGCTATTTTTACCTGCTTTAAAGCAGTTCTATATATATCCCACTTAAACCGTAACCCGTCACCGTATTCCCAGCCTGATCACTAACTCACCGCAAATAATACCAATAAAGTTATTGCCGCTTCGAACAATAGATAAGAGGAGAGCTATATATAATACTTTTCGATTGAGGGACTTTAGCCCCCAGAATACCGACGGGAAAAGTCTCGAAGGTGGAGGTAAAGTTAAAAGAAAAGAAGAAAAGAAAGAAATTTCGGTCGCATTTATATGTGTTTACAAGGGACGGCTGAAAACTGCGCCTTAATTACGCTGATTAGTAACCCTTTTGAGCTAAATCTGCCAATATATATTAAGGTGTGGCTATTCCCTTTTCTCAGATTAACCTGGATAAGATTAGGCAATCTAGTATATCCCTTATTTTGGTAGCTAGGTGGTTCGCGATTGGCGACCCTTTGAAAAAGCAAACATCACGTGATATTAGACTCTTTTCCATTACCTAGCCCCTCTATGATTATTAGCGACCCTAGAGAATATAATGTGAACTTCTCTTGATCGCTTTTCACAAACTCAAGGTTAATAATAAGTAACCCCGAGTCGGTAAGATTAATAGCCCCAAAGATTACTAGTGGCCCTTAAGAACGATAATAAACAAGCTTTAATAACCATAACAAAGTCTTAGATACAAGCCAGGGCCGCTAACGATATCTAATTGCTTATTCTAAGAAAACAAATGAGAGTTCTTTAGTGCTTTAACTTACCGGGTTTAGGAGAAGATAAATAAATACTTAACTCCTATAAAATGCCCAGCAAAGCAATAATCAAGCGAGACGCGAGGATACCAAAAGGAGAACATCAAAAACAAACGATATTAAGAGCTCTATTTATCCCTAACAAGCTAATATCTCGCTCTTTTAACTTTGAAATTCTTCTAGCTATTTACATTCGAGTTACTAACCTGGATTCCTGTTTAATTCAGCGAAGATTGCGACCTCGTATAGCGCTTTGGGATTAAAAAACACCTAGGTATATTTTTGAGAGAGCATATTAACCTCGACTTATATTAACTTGAATTCTAGTCTTCCTTATTGAAACGTTAAGTCCGGTCGAAAGCCCTTAAGTCACTTAGTACGCCGAATTAATAAGTATAAGCAAGCGCAATCAAACGATGTGAATACACATTAACATAATACTTAGGACTAACAGAAATTCCACGTAAACCCGAAAGAATAGCTATTAAAAAGAAACAACCGAAACAAAAACTAGATGGGGTCGTGATTATTGTTAATCGTCGCAAATATACTCCCAAGCAAAAGGTTTTTACCTAGCGAGCGATTGATCTAATACCTCTAGGAAGGTGGTTATAAGAAACGCACTCGGAATAGCCTTAGAACGCACTCGCATCTTTTGACTTTAATTCAAGTTAGACTAAGTATATTACTTAGCCGCGTGAGGAGCTTTTAATGGCGGAAAATGGCAATGTAAATAATAGGAAATAGAAATAATTCGAGTGTATTTGCTGGGGGTTTATAGTCAAAGATAATAAACAAGTTCTATAATTTAACAAAATGCACTTGTAAACATGACGGCTTTAATTGAGATGATAAAAACGATAAGGACATTTGATCGATTACTAATACTTTTGCTCTAATTTTGAAGATTACATGCAGAAAGAAGCTAGGATACTCACAGTAATTAAGGATTACTTAGGCTGTTTAAGTGAGCTGGGTGAGGAGAGGGTAAGCCGAGGGTGATTAGCGCCTGAGTAGGAGCGGCGAGCTTACTAATTGACCTTGGGACGAAGAGAAAAAATGTTGTGTTCAACTACCGAAATTAAAAAGTCAAATATAGATTTATTTCCATATTAATTACCATATTAATTAACTTATAGTTAATAGTCATAAACAGAAAGTTGTGTTTATAGACCCCTAGCCTCCGTAGGGAATCTTAATCTCTACAAGCGCATCCAAAAGCCTTTTCCAAACCGCCGTACTCTCTGGGTCCGCGGTCCCCATCGTGAGTGTTGTCCGATGTCCAATGACGATCATTGCAGCCCGGGCCCGCGTCAACGCAACATTCATCCGCCGGAGATCTTTTAGAAAGCCTATCTCGTGGTGGGTATTACAACGCACAGTTACAAAGACAACGATGTCTGCTTCACGACCTTGGAACCCATCGATACTGGAGACTTCCACATTGGGGAAGTGAGATAGCTTGCTCTTCAAGAGCTCGACTTGGCGGCTGTAAGGTGTGAGGACGGCGATGAATGACTGTTTTGGTGTTTGTGTTGCTGGAAGTTTTGGCATTTTGCTACCTTCTGTTGCTTCTGTGCAGAGCATCTTGCAGACTTCAAGGCAGATTTTCGCCTGTCCCTCGTTGCTTTTTGATTTGCGTCCAAGATCTTCTAGCATCGAGCACTCCACGAATATCATTCTTGGCTGTTTTTCGCCAGAAGCAACCGCTTGTCCACTGGCTGTACTTACAGTTGACGGCCATGGAAAATTGGATGCAGATAGAGGCCTAGCGTTGTTTGAAATGCCGGTACGGAGCTTACTTTCATAGAACTCGTCGGAGCTGAACCTACAGATAGACTCGTGCATGCGGTACTGGGTATCCAACATCACTTTGGCAATCGGACTGGAGCTCCTTGTACTGCCATCTTTGGGGTTTGAATCTGTTGATTTCTGTTGTGTGTACAACCTTTCAAAGAGAGAAATATCAAACTGCTGCAGTACGGCATGTTTCTGAACAGTGGCTCCGAGCTGGACATGGTCACCAACCAAAATGGCTTTCTGACAACCCTTGACGAGAGGGACAAGAGAAGCGGCCTCGGTTTGTTGGGAAGCCTCATCAATGATAACGGTGTCGAATAACTCTGAACGGAGAAGTCCGAGACCAGCTCCAATACAGGTTGTGAAGATGAGACGACACTTTTTGATCTGATCCCGAGCCTTGTTCAAGGCAACATGGCTGGTGTAAATCTCCTTCCCGGCCATCGCGTCACAGGTATACTTTTTTAGATCTTCTGCTACTTTTCGAACCTGAAGATGAATTAGAAGTCTGTATGTGGAGGGGTGGATTAAAACTCACATCCGTCGAGACACGAAGAGCAATGGAGTGGGCTCTGTCGGGGCATCCTCCTGTTTTAGTATCTGCCATGTACTTCCTCATGACGTTGTCGACAGCGTTATGAGTGGGCGCCGTTACGAGTATTCTCCTATTTTCCGGAGATGATTGAAGTTGTTTGATGATCTCCACAATGGTATAAGTTTTGCCTGTTCCAGGTGGACCCCACAAGCACGTCAATGGATATGAGAGACATGCGTCGACTGCTGCATTCTGGCTCGCGTTTAGGTTTTTCTTAGCAACATACCCTGTCGGCAGCATGTTGAAGTCGCTGGGGGCATCTGGGTGCGTTCCTAGAATTTGATCCGAAATGCCGCAGCAACCTTGTAACTGTGTGGCAAGATTGTGAATCGCATCAAACATAGTCTTTGTAGTCACGAAGGAGCCGCAATTGCGAAGCTCCCAGGAACACTGTTCAACAAACTGTGGTAGTGGATGAAAGCAACGGAATGTTGCCAAACCTGCTTGAGAGGACTCGACGAGTGCATCCATCAAGTATAACTGTGCTGTGGCAGTGTTAACGGGGAGGCTGGCTGCTGTCAAGCGCACATGATCCGAAGATGCGAGTGTATTTATAGGAGCATCAATCCTGAGTCGACTCTCAACTACTGGGTAGCCCCCTGAAGCACCAGAAAGTTTCAAATCCAGCAGCTCCTTCCTGGGGTTCTGCGGCTGGGCTGCCTCGTCAATGTGATCCAAAGCTATTCCCATGAGATTCCTGACAAAATGCTGGGTTAATGCTGGGATTCTAGGAAGGATTCTCGTGGCCACCGGCTCCAGGCATTCTAGGAGGAGGTCAAGAGCTATGTCTACAGATCGAACTGTCAAGGATATGAGCTCTACCAATTCGGCAAAGTCAGTCAGTGACATGGATTGTATCTGAGACAATATAGCTTTGAAGGGTTCCACAACAAATTCTTGCATCTCATTTGCAGAAAGGATATGAGCTTGCAAAATCTTGGGCCCAGATCTTCGAAGCAGTTCATACACGTCTGGAGGTAGTGCGGCCCAGGTTTCCATCCGAGCGAAGGTGGCTGACAAAAAAGGCGCCTCTTGGAGGAAGTCTAGCATTGACTGCAACTTCATGGGCGTCTGGTCGGAACCGGGTTGACGTTCCCTGAGCTGCGTCAGGAGATATTTGAAGCATTGCAGCAGCAACCCCTTCTCGCCCCTTTCCAACAGCCAGCCAAACACATGGATATATTTCTTTTCCGAGTGCAGGGACATAAATACGGCAAATTCCTTCTCTTTGACGATCTGAATGAGATATTCGGGCTCCTCAGACCAGTCGACGTCACGCAGCTTGGGGATGCTGTATTCCTTCGCCTCTCTCTCGAATAGGGGCATTACCTCCTTCGTATCAATAAATTCCAGCCAGAGATCGAGGTTTTGCATCGACTTGACGTCCCTGTTGCTGATGACATAGATTTCCTAGCGTGTTGTCAGCCAATTGTCCATATAATAGGCCCCGTCCAGATTTGAGCTCACGGCACCCAAAACCCCACTCCTATTGACTCGTCCAATATGTCTCTGCAAACCTCTGCTAAACTTATCCAGAGCAATGCTTGCCCTACAGTCATAATTCAGCCCACTGTCAATTGCGGCCTGTCGACCTTTCCTCCAGCCACTTATAGTTTCTTGACTTCGGTACCCGCTGTCATTGGAGGGGCTCTTGACGATGTATATCCACGAATTGCTTCGTGTACGTTCGAATAGCTGGAAGACGTTACCGTCGCAGTAGAGGCGATAATTCATCTTGGTCGGCATGGTCAACCGGTGCGAAGTCTGGCCATCTTGGGAGTGTGGAAAGGCAAAGAGGCGGACCCGGTCATCAACCTGACACTCTTGGCGTCGCTCAATCTTCTGTGGTACATAGATTGCCGAAGTTAGGCGGTCATCCACTCGAATCACAATAAGTTTGCGGTGGAATAGCTCAAGTGCCCTGGCAGTTGTGTCAAGGAATGTGGCGAGTCTGTCTTGAGAGGAATCATAAATGCGTTTCCACCGTAACCCGGGATAGTCGAGCTTAAAGGGGCATAATTCGGAACCTTGGATGAGGTTGGATTGGCATAGCGCATTCATGATCAAACTAGGAACTTCAGCCGATGGTGGCAGCTGATTCAAAGTCCAGGCCTTCTCTTCGGCAGCCAGGAGATTGACATCGAAAAGGTGCATAAAATCCATGAGGGCAGTATTGTTCTTCCGACACCATCGATATGTCAACTTGACCAGCTCAAATTCAGACATAGCCACGTCGCCACGGCTCAGTAGAAGCTCTATCGCATCAAAACTGTATCCATCGTAGTTGTGATTGCTATCCTGACGAGCCTGGACCAAACCCTTTGCTGCGTCGTGCAGTACGTCGAGGATAAATGGAGCGGCATTTGGAGGAGGCCGAGGAGGACTCTCGAGTATAGATGGAACGTTAATACG